>OW052220.1:228908908-229056408 GCA_932526605.1 Nephrotoma flavescens
TAAGACATCGAAAAATTTTATGGAAAACCACTTACAACGTAATTTTATCGTCGCTTAAACAACCACTCTTAGTCCCAATATAAATATTTTCAACGGATGGCGATTTTCAGTTAGATCCACATTAACCCAAAATTCACTTAGCTTTTGGTGGGGGTTTTCCTAGGACATGGAACATTTTAGGGAAAAACGCTTACAATTTATTTATATGTGGTTAATATAATTACTCGTTTAAACGAAGTTTTACGTATACCTTGAAATAAAAATGGCGATTTTAAATTTTTAGGAAAGTTTACAAAATAC
This sequence comes from Nephrotoma flavescens, assembly GCA_932526605.1. NCBI lineage: Eukaryota > Metazoa > Arthropoda > Insecta > Diptera > Tipulidae > Nephrotoma > Nephrotoma flavescens. The sequence continues at coordinate 228,909,209 of OW052220.1, forward strand.
TTCACTATCATAAGTAGGATTTGCAAAAAATCGTGTTTCTTATAAACCCGGTTTTACGTTTTTTTTCAGTCTAAAACCCAGTTTTAATCGATTAATCGGGGTTTAGATTGAAAAAACTTAAACTATAATTGCTCATATGGTATTTCTGTGCTAAAAATGTCAGCACTAACACTGCATTTTTCGTTTGTTTTATTTTGCGTCCGACCTCCCGACAAGTGGTTCAAACTTTTTAGGTGGTTCAATAGACACCTTGTAATATAGCAGGTTCTTAATTTCGTATATGTCCTGAGTGTTTTCCAGGTTTACATGAATGTTGATAATGTTGGTTACTTTATGACGATGGTCCTCGACCGCCGCTTTGATCTCTTCGCGGTCGGTAGACGACGGTAAGTCTCGTATTACGACTATATACCATCTTTCACTTTTGATCTTATACGTTTTGGTATTCCATATTATATAGTGTATACTATCCTTATTATTGGAGTCAGTTTATCTTATATCGCTAAGTAATTTTTTTAATTTTTCAGACTGCGTTGTTATTTTAATATTGTTATTGGATATTTCTTTAAACTGAGTAGGTTTCTTTGTTGCTGCCAATACATGAGCTTTGAGTATATTAAAATCTCTAACATTGTTCACTTTGATTATTGGTAAGGTGGTGGTAAGGGTTCCTTTCGGGGTGCATGTTGCGGTTGTTTTGGTATTTCATTAGCTTGCGTTAGAGATATCTTTGAGGATGGCGTTTTGCAGAGTCTCCTCCTTTTATTTACATTTACTTTATTTTGTCTGGGTTGGACTTCCTTCTCAAGTTCCTCTTCATCTGTAAAGTATTGATTGCCGAGATTTTGTAGGCTCTGACCTCTACCATTAGTAGACGTATAAGGTTCCATTTCTCTCTGGTGTTTCAATTTTGTTTTGTAAGTTTACCATAATATCTTGGTATTTATTACATTGTAACTCATATTGCTGGCATATAATCCTTAGTTCATTATTTTGATGCTCGAGCGAGGCAAATTTTGATGTCATTTCATTTCCGCCGTGAAGCAGGCGGTGTCTTTGCGAGAGTGTTTTAGATCTATTAGAAATATGGCTTATACTCGCCGCAAGCATTGCGCTCGCTCACTTTCCGAAGTCGCCGGTACTGGGCATCCGAACCTCTGAATCATATCAGTATTCTTCGCCTGATCTTCCATGGATGGATTATTGTGTTCGGGGTTCCTTCCCCAAGCCAGATTTGGTCCGCGGATGGCACTTTATTTCAAACCTAAGCTCCGTCAAGCCATTTAAAGAGAATTCCTCTATCCGCCACCTGGGGACGCGCCACGATGGGAGTTCGGCATCTCCACACGAGATAATACAAACTGGCGACCAAAAATTACTGGGCATACTATTTAGATAAATCGTTCCAATTTCGAAAGTCTATCTGATTGATTCGAAAGTCAAAAATCGCCCAAAAATCTCGATGGTTTCACAATTCATCCTCATACAAAATCATCCTGACTTGGGTTAACAACGACGATTTACTAATGATATCGTTCTATCTAAAGTGAATCGTCCTATCGTTTTTACCGATTTTCGAAAAAAACACATTATTGAAGATGTTAAATAAATTCCTTTCCATAACAGTCGAACCAAACAATAATTTACCCGTCAATCATTTCGTAGTGCATCATATTGTAACGACAAGTACGTCTTTAATATCGTTAATTGGCAAAACAATTTCAAGACTAGCTACATGTACAGAAAATAGTTTTATCACTATGAAAAAGTGTCAATGATTATAAATGAAAAAAAAAAACGTGGAAGGTGGAACGCAAACACACACCCATAAATACAAAAAATGGGTATAATAATAACAGTAATGATTAAAAAGCTTTTAAAGCTACTTTTTTCATATCTATTTCCTCTATAAATTCTTTGAAAAACGATAAACAATAAAATCTACGACATTATTAATGATTACGATGTTTGAATATAGAGGCCCCAATTGTGCCGTTGGTACGTCGTATTCAGTAAAATTGAAAATTAAAATATTTATTCATTTTTTACTACGCGCACAATTTTGTTGCCTTTTTTCCATATAATTATATTTTTATTATCTACTGATTATACGTTTTTTCTGCCGTCTATCTATTTGGCTGTGTACGGATAAGGGTGGTATGAAGCGCTATAAAACCTTTTATATTTGATATACTGTACAATTTGGTATAATTGTTTGGAATAATTATAGTAAATTGAATTTTTTTTATACAATATCATCGGTATATTAAGCACATATTAAAGCTCCCATATATTGTATAGATATACGATAAAAATTCGTGTGTGTATTCGTGAGTGTAATATCTCCTTTCCTATTGAATAGCGTAATTCAATTATAAAAATAAAATGAAGGGGAGAATATGTTGTGGGTAAGATCCGACTTTATTTTACCAGGGATGTGTACAAAGCTTTCTAATATGACCAAAAAATATTATCCCTGCTGAAATTTCAGGCTAGCAACAAGGTCAACGCTTGTTGACAAACTGCATAAGCTTGAACCAAGGCAGGGAACCTGTTGACCTACATTGGGAGATTTATAGTTATAGAAACTGGTGACCGAGCTACCTCCATTCGATGTAAATGAACGGTTAATACGCCTGTCACTGGTCAAAATAACAACAAAAACTTCTAAGTTTTTTTTCAAATATAAATCGTTCCTTGTAAATCTAAGATTTGTTTCACAATTGATGTACTTTGCCACTCGGCAGGTACTAGAAGCAAGCGAATTAAGTAGTAGAGGTCCAATGAATTCCAGAAGTGAGCCTGCTTTAGCTAAAGCATCAACTATCCTCATTTCCCTTAATATCACAAAGAGCTGGAACCGACATAACCTTGGCACTATTGCTAGAGCAAGGAAGATTAATAAAATGTTTACATCCGGCGAAAAACAATAACGCCTCAGATTGAAGGTTTCTGGTAGCAAATTTCTCATTAACCAATCGTAAACATTAATTATATAGATTGAAGATTTGCCCAACGTACAGCAGTCAAAAGGCAGTGGAGCAAGCCGTGCTTAGGAAAAACAACTGCAGCTGGGCAGGAAAAGATTGTTTGCAATGCGAGTATAGGACTCGAAGACACGCAATATCGCAATATCTTGTAAACTATTAAGTTTTGCAATAACGGAGATTGATAGACAGCCCACCGAACAACAGAAGCATTAGATAGCATAGGTAAAACCAGAAATTTGGTGATGAACATCAGGATAATGGGTGTCAAACCCCAACATTTTCTAAATGCTCTTCTACATTGCCAAAATGGCAGTGGTTTTTTGAAGTTTGATTTCAAGATTTCCAGGAAAACTTCAGGCGCGAGTCCGACTCGGCCACAAAACTATGATTTGGTCGATGTCAAAATTTGTGTCGGCCTCTCAATCCTTGCAACGAGATCAAATAGAGCAGTTTCACACGATATTTTAACTCTGTAAGCATGTTGAATGCTGCTGTTGGGAAGATACATAAACGACAATCTCTATTATAGCTGTCAACAATTCCTTCCAAAGGTTTAAGGAAAGTTGAAAAAAACTAATAGGGCGAAACCTTGTTAAAGTTAGCCGAAAGTTGCCAGCCGAAAGATAATGCAGATAGTGTCTTGACTATTTTTAAACTCTCTTTATACTCTCGCTCCTATCGATTTTTAAATTCCTATAAACTGAAATAATTTCCCCTTCTCCGAATGATATATCCCGATCCTAAATTCTCCTAAATTCGAGTTCATGCATGATTTTGCTGTATTCAAGATAATATAAAACAATTGCAAATTTCAAAATGAATTAATAAATGTATATGAAAAAAAAAGTAAGAGAGAAAAGCAAAAAAAAATCCTAAAAACTAAAGTTCCGGTTAACTGAGTGTTCCGGTTAATTAGATGCCGGATAATCGGGGTTTTACTGTTAAACCTGTTTACGTTTTATTTCGATCTTAAATACACATTTTATTTCATTTTCAAAATGAATTAAAAAATACACATTTTATGTCATTTATAAACACACTTCTTGAATCATTTTCAAAATGACTTATGATATGCATTAATAACGTCAGTTTTTTTTATTTCATTTTCACTACAGCATTTAAGCCAATTTTAAAATGAAATAAAAACGCTGGTTTTAAGTCCGAAAAACACCATTTTTAAGTCAGCCTTTTTTAATTCAGGGAGCCTATTACGTCTAGTAAAGACTAGCAGATTAGTTTTAGATGCATTAACGTACAAGCTGTTACAGGCTGGCTACTGCCAACCTGCAGATATCACTAAGCACACGCAGAGGCCTCCACGGTGATTTTTGCCGGCTACATTCTCAGGGAGAAGTGCGAAGGGTCGTGGGGATTGAGGCATGCGTGGCTCCTGGCTTACACCGTGATTACAGATATTTTATAAGAGAGAAAAAAAAAACGCAAATAATAATAATTGTAAACCGAGTTCCGCCGAAATTTGTAGGCCGGAACCTGAGGAACGAACCAAAAATAAAATAAAAATTATAACGGAGGAAAGGTGCCTTGGTGAGCGCATCCGTCCGAACTCAAACGGTGATAAACGCCGGTTTCGAATTGGATGCGGGCACCAAGGAACCACTCCTTCCCCCTATGCCGACACTAAGAGAGAAGTCCCCCCCCCCCTCATCACACTAAATCCCGAAATTTAATAATTCATTTTTTTTCAATTTAGACACCCACAAAAAGATAAACCCAACTTCCCATGAGAAACAATAGAAGAAAGAGAAAGAACGAGAGAGGGAGAGAGCAATGCGCACAGAGCGCGCAACCGTTATCCGGCGCTCGATTTCAATAGGTTATATATAATTCAAAAATTTAAAAAAAAATAAAAAATTTGGAAGAATAAAAAAAAATCGTACCTTAATAACAAAAAATTAACCTGTTACGGCCTTGCTCGGCCGTTACCGTGGTGGGGCCTCTCCCCGATACAAAAATGGGTTGCGGCCTTAGTGCCGTTATGTTGCGGGGCCTTCCCCCGATACCAATACAAATGAAACCGGGGTGCCGGTTGGCCACCTGTCTCGATGCGGGGCCTTTCCTTGATACCAATACAAATGAAAACGGGGTGCCGGTTGGCCACCCATCTCGATGCGGTGCCTTTCCCCGATACCAATACCAATACCAAATAGAGGAAACGAACGGCCGGATGGCCACCCGTAAATAATTGGTTGGGCGTTGCTTCGAAAACAAATGTTGGCCTTGATCGGCCGCCAAATAAAAATATCACAGCCAGCCTCAACTGGCCACCCGTTAACCGTCCAACGATGCGGCACTTCCGTCGGTATATCAAAATAGAATGGCCTTGGTTGACCACCCGGATGTTGCGGTATCTTATCGATCAAAAAATAAAACTCGTGAATGGCCACGTTGCTGGCCCCTCGTACGTTGCGGTACTTTCACCGTTTATTTAATTAAAAAAAAAAATCAGCGAGCACCCGTAATAATGCGGCACCCGTTGTTCACAGAACCTGAAAGTAACAGAAAACCAAATTGCTAGATTTTGTAACAAAATGTCATACACGAAAATTATATTTGTTATGAATGACAGCAGTAAAACTTTCAATGTATGTGTAATGTAAAACCAAAACATGTTAGCTCAATTTAATTTGTGAGTCCGTTCTATGTTCGCTCAATTTATATTGTTTTGTTGGTAACATTGTAACGAACATTGTAACGAATATTGTAACGAATTATTGATGTATTATTTTTTGTGTCAAAAATTATATCTTTTTTTTTGCTCTTCTTGTACCACCAGCCGATAAGTGAACATCAAATAACAAATTACATTAAAGATCGGCATTTAAAATTCAAACAATAGTTTTTTGCTGCTGTCGTCTAATTTGGTAATTGCGTATTTTACGGCAGCAGAAATCAGTTAAACCAATTCTTGTGAACGAGAATAATTAAACGAATTGTTGTGTACTATGTGGCGACGTCGTACACCCGTAATTAATGCGGCACCCGTTAATAATGCAGCACCCGTTATATCGCGAACGCCTCGATTCTCAGCTGCCCGTATATAACTTGGCAGAATGGCCTCGATAATTAGAACCAAACGAAAATTTTCTTTATTTCAAGGATACTACTGTATTTTAAAAGTTTTCTTGTATTTTGATATAAAAACCAGAAATGTTTTCCACAACTAAACTCTGCACATAATTTTGATTATTTAGTTTAGATTGCGAACCATAACTTGCCACCACACTCATTGAGTTTTCATATTTTTCACCATGAACTCACTTCAAATTTCGACACCAAAAAGTTCTTTTTATTAACAATTTGTATTTATTTATTAATTAAATAATTATATTTAAGCAACCACATAAATGAATCATATACAATTTCACTATGACTAAACTTAAATTATCAAATTAGTTTTAATTTATAGGTGGATTTACAACGCAAAAACTTAATTGCATAAAAAAAAAATCTATACTCGAGCACAAAATTATTACTCGATCTTTCTGTTAACATTCCAAAACGAGACTTTTTTTTATCAAGATTCCAAACCAGACTGCCTTTACCAAAAAAACTCTCACACCGAATACGACACGCAAAACGTTCTAGAAGAATTGTGTTTTTTCTCTGTTTTTCATTTACATCGATTCGCATTGATATAAACGAGAAGCATATAAAAAAAACATTTGTCTAAAACGTTTTACTTTGCACACACTCGATGCGCATTGGTCTCTCGTCATTCTTCTTACCCTCGCGCCACCATAAGATGAGAAACAAAACAATAAATGTCACTAGTGTATTCAGCGCACAAAACCAAACAACTCCGAAGCGAAGACACCAACCGAGGGGAATATAAAAATATAGAAATAAACACACCGACCGAGGGGAAATATAAAAAATATAAAAATTGTGGTTGCGACCGCACAGTCGTACAAAGCCTTTCAAATTTCTACAACTTCAATAGCGCATTTCATTATGTTAGTCTAGCAAAGTACTGTTTATTTTGTAAGACTAAGCTTTGTTAGACTAGCGCTGTCATCTAATTAAATTGCCATAGGTGAAGTTTAGTTAGATGGTTAGATGTGAGAATATAAAACTGAGTTGATTGTGGTCAATTTCATTCTGTCTTTTATTATTACAAAAATGGTTTATTTATACAAAATTAATTGCTGCCTAAGCAGTTTATATATGAAATACATAAAAAATGTAAAACTATGAGAAAGAAACACTAAAAAATGTTTGCGATGGTATCGAGTATCTGGAAATATTGTACACTGATTATTTTATGTTGTGTTGCTATCAACATATTCCGGGGCCGCCATGATTTATGGATCGTTTATTCGAGTGGTGGTATCGGCGGATGTCTTTGTCGTACGCGGATGTATATGATAGTGAAGTATTTCCTAAACTTTCCTAAAAATCTAAATCAGCCATTTTTGTTTCAATGTATGCGTAATACTTCATATAAACGAGTAAATTATAATTTATATAAAATGATATAAATAAGTTTACAATAATGCTTTACACGATTTTTATAAAAAAGAAATCCTAAGTGTACTTTCGAGTTAATAAAGTTTCAATTCAACCAAAAATCATCATTCCATTGAAAAGTTAAATACTTAAACAAACAAAAACATTAATTTTGTTTGACTGGAAGTTGTAAAATTGCTTATAACGAATATTCATAATAAATGGGAGTTCTGTAAATATTATACTAACTTACTGATTTATATATTTTCGTATTTGAGATATATATAGCTTCATTGCCTGTAAGTTAAGAGAAACCCTTTCAAACTCACTTCAAATAACTGTGAAACTTCTCATTTAACTAACATATAAATACCGTTCCATAGAAAAATCTAGGGGCCCCGGGTGTTTTAGTAAACAAAATTTGTTAAGAGGTCCATTTGCGTATCGTATGGTTTTTCCGAGCATTTTTCCTAGTGGTAGAAATACCGCTGCCAAATACTAAGCGCACTTTTGAGTTGTTCTGGGGCGGTATGTTGTAGCATCACTTCGAATCGAAAAAAATCGAATTCGAAGAAAGTCGAATCGAAAAAGTGAAAGTTGTATCATTTTTGCTTTTCGAAAATGATACAACATACCGCCATTCGACTTTTTTCGAATTTCGATTCGAAGTGATGGTACAACATACCGCCCCTGGATCAGAACTAACAGATAAACACCATTCCATAGAAAAATCTAGGGGCCCCGGGTGTTTTAGTAAACAAAATTAGTGAAGAGGTCAATTTGCGTATCGTATGGTTTTTCCGAGCATTTTCCTAGTGGTAGAAATACCGCTGCCAAATACTAAGCGCTCTTTTGAGTTGTCCTGGATCAGAACTAACAGATAAACACCATTCCATAGAAAAATCTAGGGGCCCCGGGTGTTTTAGTAAACAAAATTAGTGAAGAGGTCAATTTGCGTATCGTATGGTTTTTCCGAGCATTTTCCTAGTGGTAGAAATACCGCTGCCAAATACTAAGCGCTCTTTTGAGTTGTTCTGGATCAGAACTAACAGATAAACACCGTTCCATAGAAAATCTAGGGGCCCCGGGTGTTTTAGTAAACAAAATTTGTGAAGAGGTCAATTTGCGTATCGTATGGTTTTTCCGAGTATTTTTCCTAGTGGTAGAAATACCGCTGCCTATTACTAAGCTCACTTTTGGGTTGTTCTGGATAAAAACTAACAGATAAACATCGTTCCTTAGAAAAATCTAGGGGCCCCGGGTGTTTTAGTAAACAAAATTTGTGAAGAGGTCCATTTGCGTATCGTATGGTTTTTCCGAGCATTTTTCCTAGTGGTAGAAATACCGCTGCCAAATACTAAGCGCACTTTTGAGTTGTTCTGGATCAGAACTAACAGATAAACACCATTCCATAGAGAAATCTAGGGGCCCCGGGTGTTTTAGTAAACAAAATTAGTGAAGAGGTCAATTTGCGTATCGTATGGTTTTTCCGAACATTTTCCTAGTGGTAGAAATACCGCTGCCAAATACTAAGCGCACTTTTGAGTTGTTCTGGATCAGAACTAACAGATAAACACCGTTCCATAGAAAAATCTAGGGGCCCCGGGTGTTTTAGTAAACGAAATTAGTGAAGAGGTCAATTTGCTTATGGTATGGTTTTTCCGAGCATTTTCCTACTGGTAGAAATACCGCTGCCAAATACTAAGCGCTCTTTTGAGTTGTTCTGGATCAGAACTAACAGATAAACACCGTTCCATAGAAAATCTAGGGGCCCCGGGTGTTTTAGTAAACAAAATTTGTGTAGAGGTCAATTTGCGTATCGTATGGTTTTTCCGAGTATTTTTCCTAGTGGTAGAAATACCGCTGCCTATTACTAAGCTCACTTTTGGGTTGTTCTGGATAAAAACTAACAGATAAACATCGTTCCTTAGAAAAATCTAGGGGCCCCGGGTGTTTTAGTAAACAAAATTTGTGAAGAGGTCCATTTGCGTATCGTATGGTTTTTCCGAGCATTTTTCCTAGTGGTAGAAATACCGCTGCCAAATACTAAGCGCACTTTTGAGTTGTTCTGGATCAGAACTAACAGATAAACACCGTTCCATAGAAAAATCTAGGGACCCCGGGTGTTTTAGTAAACAAAATTTGTGAAGAGGTCAATTTGCGTATCGTATGGTTTTTCTGAGCATTTTGCTAGTGGTAGAAATACCGCTGCCAAATACTAAGCGCACTTTTGAGTTGTTCTGGATCAGAACTAACAGATAAACACCGTTCCATAAAAAAATCTAGGGGCCCCGGGTGTTTTAGTAAACAAAATTTGTTAAGAGGTCCATTTGCGTATCGTATGGTTTTTCCGAGCATTTTTCCTAGTGGTAGAAATACCGCTGCCAAATACTAAGCGCACTTTTGAGTTGTTCTGGATCAGAACTAACAGATAAACACCGTTCCATAAAAAAATCTAGGGGCCCCGGGTGTTTTAGTAAACAAAATTTGTTAAGAGGTCCATTTGCGTATCGTATGGTTTTTCCGAGCATTTTTCCTAGTGGTAGAAATACCGCTGCCAAATACTAAGCGCACTTTTGAGTTGTTCTGGATCAGAACTAACAGATAAACACCGTTCCATAAAAAAATCTAGGGGCCCCGGGTGTTTTAGTAAACAAAATTTGTGAGAGGTCAATTTGCGTATCGTATGGTTTTTCCAGATGCATTTTCCTATTGGTAGAAATACCGCTGCCAAATATAAACACCATTCCATAGAAAAATATAGGGGCCCCCGTTGTTTTGCGCTAAGGTAAATACCTTTCTTATAACATACCTATACTAAACCTTTTATATAAAACATGTAGAAGATATTTGTCATAATCAATTTCATTACATCAATTTTATTGTAAATTCAACCATACCATACCTGTTGGTCATATTCCAGAAATTAATGAAAATATAATTTCTACCACTAGGAAAAATTCTCGGAAAAACCATACGATACGCAAATGGAACTCTTCACAAATTTTGTTTACTAAAACACCCGGGGCCCCTAGATTTTTCTATGGAACGGTTTTTATCTGTTAGTTTTGATCCGGAACAACTCAAAAGTGCGCTTAGTATTTGGCAGCGGTATTTCTACCACTAGGAAAATACTCGGAAAAGTGCGCATAGAATTTGTTAGTAGGTTTTTTTGATTAGGAAAATGCTTACGGGAAAATCTTTGAACTGTTTGTTATTTACTTAAAATATGTTATTTAATAATGTTTTTATACTAAGCAGATTGGCTTTTGTTTCTTAAAGGATATAATTTAGCCTTTAAAGGATAAAAATATATACCGAGTATAAAATGTTTATAGCATTAATTCTAAATTATTTGTTGTCATCTAAGAATCTCTTTAAAGTAAATTGATTTGAGAAAGTATTTTGATAGGTTTTTATAATTACAGCAACAGTTTTCAAAATTTTTAAAATTCAAATTATATTCAATTTTCAAGTGTTTTTTTGTTAAAGAATATTGTTTAAATTAACAACAGATAACAGTTCAAACTGTTTTGGCTTACACTAAACAATATGTAATTCGATAATTTTATTTCAATAAATCAATCCAAGACATGAACAAATTAATTGATTGTTAAAACAAAGTTCACTGCGACAATTATTAAGATAATCAATCTAAAACTAGTTTAGGTTTTAAATTTTTTTGAATCCGATATACTTTAGAATGGTCTTCCTTTTTCAGAAATATAAATAACCTTTCATTGTTATATTGCCAGTTCCGAATTATTTAAGCTGTCGGACGTTTGCTTACCTTTAAACTCATATAAAGTATATAGAATAATGACATCGTGTAGCTATAGGTCAAGATATCTTCTATTGATGGATTTTACAAAATTTTTCCGGAATTCAAATTTTTAAAACTAGCTTGGCTATAATAACTTTCTATAGGTGGTTAAATTATTGGATTTATCGTTTTATCCGAAAAAGTATATCATACTCACGCACACCTACACATATTTTTAGGATTTAAGAAAAACTTCCGATTGTGCAAACACGTGAAGTTTTTCCTAAATAATCCTATTTCGATTTTTAGGATAGTTTAGGAAAAAGTTCCCGCGAATGGATGTATTGTGTTATTTACAAAATTCCAAGGACGATGAGAGTTCAGAACATTAGGTGAGACATGACGTAATGATGGATATAGTTGTAATCATCTGGAGTTGTAATGTTAAGGTTAAAATTGTGGTTTATTGATGTTCGTGTACTGGTTATGAAGGGTGATATACTAAATCACGATCTGAAGGCGTCATCTACTTTGATGATCTTATTTATATGCAAGCAATAAATGTAAATTATTACTCCTGAGTGTACATTCTGATTTTAGTTCTAGGATGCCGTAGTGTTCAACGAGTGGTTGGTTTCTTCAACATGCTTCATGGCTTGTCCTAATTCCAAAGAGCGCAATACTATTGCTAACGTTTTGTCCTGAAACTTCCGGTACTCGTTCAGTGCTGTTAACTCGTTTTCCATGCGTTGGTGTGCGTTCACGAGTTGTTTTAATTGTTGGGCGGTTATATCGCTGCTGTGCTTGAATAATTTCACCGTATTATCGATGATAGTTGTTTGAGTTTTTAACAATTTTAAGGTGTATCCTTCATTGCGTTGAATCTGTTCAAACTGTTATTCATACTGCTCCGCTGTGACAGGATGGCTACTGCCATCCTGCAGATGATCACTAAGCGCATGCAGAGGCCTCCACGGTGATTTTTGCCGGCTATTCTCAGAGAGAAGTGCGAAGGGCCTTGGGGATTGAGGCGTGCTTGGCTCCTGGCTTACACCGTGATTACAGATAGTTAAAAAGGAGTTCCGCCGAAATTTGTCGGCCGGAACCTAAGGAACGAACAACAGAAAAAAAAATTAAATAAAAAGGCTTATAACGGAAGAGAGGTGCCTTGGTGCGCGCATCCGCCTGAACTCAAACGGTGGTAAAAACCGGTTTCGAATGCGGATGCGGGCACCAAGGGACCGCCAACCCTACGCCGACACAGGATGGGAACTTCTCCGAAGTAAAAAAAGGAGGAGAGAGCGTTATCCGGCGCTCGATTACAAATATGTATAATATATAATTAAAAAAAAAAATTTAAAAATAAAAAAAATTTGGAAAAATAAAAAAAAATCGTACCTTAATATAAAAAATTACTGTTGGGGCCTTGGTGCCGTTACCGTGGCGGGGCCTCTCCCCGATACCAAAAAAAATACCGAATAGCCGGTTGGCTACCCGTTCCCGCACTCCACCGTTGTAGCTTTAAAGCCGAACTCGCCTTAACTGTAAATATGTGTTGGGCGTCCTCCGCTGTTAACCAAGAAAATGGTGAATAATGGATGTATTGAGTAGAATGCGGGGCACTTTTATAAATATAATTATAATAAATAAATAAACTTTAAATTTTATTTTTAAATTGAATATTATTTATTTTTGTTATTATATTTTTAACTCGGTGTTGCTCCGGCAATGTCCCAAAATTGAATAGGCAGAAGAATTATATTTTTTTATTCTTCTTACCAAATTATAACGAAAATAATAAAACTGGTTTTCACTCCCAGTTTACATGCACCAAAATATTTGGGTGCACCCTATATAAATTATGTTTTATTAAACATAAATGTTTGCAATGCCATCTCTTATGCAATGGCTTGATGTATGTGTTGATGCGTTTTACATGACTTTGGTTTTGCAAAATCAATACGAATTTTATGCATCTCTAAATGATGTGATTGTAGAGATTATTGCAATGCGAAATTTTTTTGTGTAACCAAAATATAATTTTTCAATTCTATTTTGCTTACACAAATTCGTATGTACAAGTGTTGTTGTACGATTACTATGTACAAGTTGTTATGTACATTATTTATATATACAAGATTGTTGTATATAATTTAGAATAATTCTTTAGATGGATAATTGTCGATTTATAAAGAATTAGGTGAACGGAGGATTGTCCGTTGAGAATTAATTGTGCGGAGTTTCTTATGGTTGAAGAAACTAGCCGCTACAGATGAAATGTGGCACCCGATAATATATTCGGCACCCGTTGAAACGTGACAACCCGTCTAAAATGCGGTGACCATTAATAAATCGCGGTCGGTTTTCCACGTGTAAATTCTTTGGCAATATCAAATCAACAAAACGACAATCAAAACGAATCCCAATAATTCTATTTTTCACTTTTAATTAGATATTCAGTAATATCACTGGATTCCACTGTGAGCTAAATAATGCTAACCCCAAACAATACACGTTCTTATCCAAACTTAAAAAAATTCTAGTCTGTATTTAGACCAACGCCAATTTTCCCACTCCGCAAATAAAATTCACCTCAATTTATTGTTTTGGATATTTTTTTATTATAAATTACATTCGCACCACTACATTGTTGGTAATTAACCACAACAAAAAATGTTTTTATATAAAATCAAATGTAATTTTAATTTTTTTTTTTAAATTTTTAAGAAAAATATTTGAACTTTTTAGGTTTCAAAACTCTGCCATTTTATCATCTTTATCACGACAATATAAAAATACAGAACTTGACCGTTTAACACAAAATTCAAAACCAGACCGATTCAAGAAAATTCTCGCACCGAATATCGACGCGCAAAACATTCCAGAAGGATTGTCGTTCTTCTATGGTTTTCGTTTACATCAATTCGCATTGATGTAAACGAGAGGCATATAAGAAAAACATTCTTATGGAATGTTTTGCTTTGCACACACTCGATGCGCATTGGTCTCGCTCTCTCGTCATTCTTCTTACCCTCGCGCCATCACACGATGAGGTACAAAACAAAACGTCGCGAGTGCGTTCAGCGCACAATAAACAAACAACTCCGAAAGAGAAGACACAAACCGAGGGGAATATAAAAAATACAAAAATTGTGGTTGCGACCGCACAGTCGTAACACCGCTTCTCTTTGAGATAGAATCCCGAACATGTCCCAGCTATTTTTCTAATGGTATCGCCTAATCCTCGTTTTTTCTGAGATAGTTGAAATCGTTGCGTGTCAGGAGCTCGTTGTCTGGTTTGATGTTGTAGAACTGCTACTGTAGTTGTTGTATTAGGAGGTCAGATTGGATGGTGGTTACATGGCTGCAGGCTGTTTCAAGTAGATCCAGACCCTTTTATATGTTGCGTATTTCACTTATCGGTTGTTGGATAGGCAACGGTGACACCTTTGTTATTGGTCTCTTGATGTTGGGATGATCAGTGGTTTTCACAGTTACGACCCGGCTTAGTCCATCCCTGCCGGGATGTAACTCCAGAACTCGGCCTAGTTTCAATCTGGTCGAGTGTAACAGTTCATCTCGTAATAAGACAATGTCCCCCTTTGTTGATGGTTTTTGATTCCTTTCGCCATTTGGGCCGCTGCTTTAGACGATGTAAGTATTCCGCATTTCCAATTAGGTTTAACGCCCTGGTGTAACACCTCTAGAGATTCTGGATCCTCAGTTAATGGGCAGCGCTCTGGAGTTTAGGCATGCTTCGATCTGGTTTAGTAAAGTTGTCAATTCCTCGAATGTTAACCTTGTATCGCCTATACATTTTTTAAGTTGAATTTTGATGGATTTTACTCCTGCTTCCCACAGTCCCCCGAAGTGTGGTGCTGAAGGGGGGATACAATGCCAAGTTTTGGGCTGCATTAGTTTACTAGCTACTACAAAGTTGGTTCCATTGTCGCTGTAAATATGTGCTACGTTGCCTCGCCGAGCAGTGAATCGCGTAAAGGCGCTTACGAATCCTTTAGTGGTTAAATCCGTAAATCCGATGTTACTTCGATGTGAATTGCTTTGGTACTGAGGTAGATAAAGATGCGGATATACCCCTTGTATAGGATTTATATTCACGGCCTCTGCTTGTCCGTATATGTAAATGGGTCCTGCATAATCAACTCCAGTATATGTGAATAGTCGAGTTACAGTGACTCGAGGAGCAGGCAGGTTTCCCATGAGCTGTTCCGTGGTTTTAATCTTGAATCGGCGGCATCGGATGAATGGTGCGTGTGGTATTTAATTGATTGAACCCCTCTGATGACCCAGAACCTTAATAAACACATTTTATTAAACACTTGTTTTTTATTTCGCAAAATTAGATTTTTGAAGATTATAATTAAAAAATTTGTTCAAAAAGTTTAAAAAATCAGTCGATCGATTTCGACTTGTTAGGTCATCATCAGGAGTATCTACAGATTTGTAAAAGTAAAAATTTGTTATATGTAGCAGAAAAAAGCAAAAACTAAAGAAAAGAATGAGGGACATAAAATAAGCAATAAAAATTAATCTATTGATCGAACAGGTGGGCTATTAGTCATCGGCTGAGTACCAAAATTCAAGGTATAATGAAGTACATTTAATTACCCGACGTATTAGTCAAATTAATAGCTTTTAAATTTAAAGATATACATCAGAGCATTTATACGACATAAACATTTGAAATATGTAATTCAACGCAGAATTAAACTCAATTACATATTTCGTTAGACGGTATTATCATCGGAATAATGACAAGGGGGTCCCTTAAACCTCCGATTCCCCAACAAATGTTTATGTCGTTTAATACTCTGATGTATACTTTAATATAAGCTCTAATTAAAGTCAAAAGGTAATTCCCAAAATAAACTATTACGGAACTAAAATGTAATATTTATTTCGATAATTTTTCATTTTTGATTTGATAGAATAACTATGGTTATAACTATAGTTTTACAACATTAATTTTTTTGGGCTGACATTAAAATATGGCGATTTTGCTGTGGTAGTAGAATAAGTTGTGATTTAACATATCGAAAAAAGAAATTATTTGGCAGATACTTGATGCAGTAAATGTTCGGATATTTTACAGTACCTTAATAGTTTTGTGGTTAACATTTTTGGCCCAACTTCAAATACATCAGGAACCACAACAACATTTTTAAAGATTTATCGATTGATAGTGTTGCCAACTTTTAAATCCGCCATTTTTGGGCTAGAATTTTGGGCCAATTTCATATAGGTATGTTGAGGTAGATGTTTTAGTTAACTTATTATTAGGCACTCTACTTCTGATGTTATGTTCCCGTAGTAATCGTCAGTGAAGTATTTGTTTTGGCTTTCCTCGTTGATTTCCATGAGATTACTTCGGTGCAGCCGATCAATATCCTTTATCTCGGATTTGAGTTGATGAATTTTTAATTTTAGGTACTCGTCTGAGAACTCGTTTGATGTTAGTTTGGTATTAATTGTGTCCATTTTTGTTGACGGAGTAGTTTTTGTACCGGGGTTGGACCTTTCTCGATGTTCGAGCTGCTTCAATGGTTCAGTGAGTTTCTTTTGTGCCGTATCGAACCTTGGATGTGATGTTTCTTCTAAAGATGTTTTGGTCCCAAAGATGTTGAGTGGTAGTTTTTGGGCTACGCTGAGCTTATGGATGTCCTTTTCAAACTTGGGATTGTCCTCTTCCAAATCACGGATGTCATCTATCGCTTTCTTGTACACCCGTTTTATCTCTTGGCGCTCGTCCAGATAGGGATGTGTTTTGGATGACGTTCCCATTTCGACAATCTGTTTGTCGTTTTCGCAATATTTTTTATATTGCGCATCTATGTTTTTTTTTGAGGTTATCGTAGAAACCCTTGCCGATCGGCCTGCCATCATCGCGATTTATTTTTCTGATGTGGTGAACAGCTCTTCACTAATGCCCTACTGATTCTCCAGAAGTGCGTCCATTCTGACGCTCTCGGCTAGTTGTTTTGTCGAAATGAACTTCTACTTTTATGCGACGGCTGTATGATGTTGTGCCTATGTTTTGGCCTAGACAACGCCTGATGATAGCAAAGTACCGTTAAGTTTGTAAGGCTAAGCTTTGTTAGACTACCGCTTTCATATAACTAAATTGCCACGTGGGAGATTAAATTAGATGTGAGCATATAAAACTGAGTTGATTGTGGTCAATTTCATTCTGTATTTTATTATTAAAAAAATAGTTTATTTATACAAAATGAATAGCTGCCTAAGCAGTTTATATGAAATACATAAAAAATGTTTGCGATGGTGTCGAGTATATCCAGAAATATTGTAGAATTATTATTTCATGTTGTGTTGTTCTCAACACATTAAGTCAGATAGTACATTACGGTATTTGTTTGTAGTTGGAAGGAAAAAACCTACATTTTCATTTTTGATGTATATCAAATTTTTTTGTTATTTTTTCGCTAAAATAATGCGAGAATGTGGTTTACATCAGTTTTTTGTAATAAGAAAACGCCAATAGTGGTCTTACGTTCTCATTTTTCGAAGCTCCTATTAGAAATAACGAAATTCTAAAGTTGAAATAACATACATTTAGTAAAAAAGATCGCCAAAAAATGTATATTCCATGTAAATATCGGGATCAAATTTTGTCATAATAATTCTAGTCTAAAAATTGGGGTGATTACGAGGAAAAAAAGTAACCTTTTAAATGTTTGAAATGATGTACATAATATGCGACACTATGGTCGATTAAAAAAATCTCAGAGATGTAACCAAGTAAAGGCATACAACAACTAATAGTAAACAACCTAAGGTGTTCAAAACAAATAACTAAATTCAAATAAATAGTTTTGGTCAAATATTCTTCAAAATACTATGGCCGCAATATTCCAGAAAAATCAGAAATGTTACCAAGTGTGGGCATATATTTTCTAAAAGTGAATGGATCGTCCTATTCAACATTCATACATGTATGTCTTGGAGAATATTTAGCAAATCAGGGCTGTTTTAATTTTTCAGTTCATTGTGTATTATGAAAAAGTGGTCTAGTTTGGAAAATCAATGATGTTTCCCTATTTTTTCGGGTTTGTCATTTTCCAGACTTAAATTCTGATCTTGAAGTTTTAGCACTTTTATCAGGATTTCAATAACTTGGTCTTACTGAATTTATTTAATTAAAATGTCTGGTTGCATACGAATTTTGGTAATAATTTTTGTTTATTAAACGCAAGCTACTGAATTCTACTCTACCCGTTCAAACATCTACTAAAATGAAAGCTAAAGCAATTTTCCTTTCTTAATCGTATTGTCTTAGAATTTCGTCTTCAATCAATTTAATGAAAATTATCTCTGCACAGTAAATAAAACAATGAAAAGACTTAAGCGATTTTTGCAAAATTAATTTACCCAGTTTAATGATGAAAACTGCGAGTTTATCTCATTACAGTTATTTTGTTTTTGTCTCGCTTCGTTGTTGCTCATGCCAACTATAAAATTCGCTTTCCTCCAAATCATAAAATTTCGTATTTTTTGTTTTATATACCGAGATCCGTATGATTATTTGGAGTGGAGGATTTCAACTATAGAACATCTTGTAATTAAAATTAAATTAAAATTAGACAATTGGTACAAAATGTATTTTTTGTCGTACTCCATCTCTCGTTGATTGTATTCTTCGTAAAATCGTAAGTAATCAGTGAAATGTAATAAGAAAAATTTAACGTTTAATTGATTTTTATTTGACGATTTTCTAATTGTGATGCCTCTTAAAATATTCTGTAACCCTCGAAAACCTAACATCTGGTATGGCATCGTGTAACTAGAGATGGTGGGCGAGTAGCACGACCTGAACAGAACTGGCACACTGTTTATTTTATTTACAAAAATTTATTTAAATAAAATCAATTCTGCCCTGATAGAGATAACTCGGGGAATCTTTGGCGTATAATTTTCTTTTTATCTAAATATTTATTTTTTGCTATTTTCACCCTAATATACTGCTGATAGATACAAAATTGAATTTGATCCAATCGTAACACAACAAAATATAAACTTTAGAGGGTACGTAATCTAAAGTGATATGATTTTGATTTTTTATAACAGGACGGTTTAAATTTGGCGTGAGAGGTTTCTACAGAAGTAATGGAAACGATACGTTTTTCACCCTTTTTTAAAAGCCTTAGTCAATTTTCATGAAAAATGAAACTAAACGTAACTTATTTTATTTATGCTTGAGGGACTGGTTTATTCATTTAATAATAACGAATATGGTTTTGTAAAGCTTATTTATAAGGACGGTGTATTTTGTTGTCGAGGTATATCGAGAGAGCTTAATATAAGTAAGATGAGATTTTAATCTACGAAAGTCACATCGGTGTTGTACTACATTAGACAATTCATTTTTGGATTGAACATCACATAAAATGTTTGCACATGAATCTTGTGCTCTATTTGAATAATATGAGGTTCATAAAATCCTGGCATGGAAGGGGTGATATTTGTATTCCATTACATCACAGATCGTAATTTGTTGATCAAAATTCCCTTTTGCATGCTGCCCCTATCGGGATTCGGACCCAGTACCATATAATTCAAACACCAAAGCTTTAAACACTGTGCCGTGCTTTTAAAAAGAGTTAATGGCATTCTGAAAGACCAATTGTTGCCAGATTCACAACCGTTCAAAACAATATACAACACGAATATATGGGAAAGCCATCGTGATATTGTGTAGTATTTTCGGAGATTTTCTATGGTACCCATCCCAAAAGCTTTTCAACTCTCCGAATTAATAATAATAGATAAAATGGAATTGCATAAGCCGGAAGGATAAACTGTTTTTCCAGTTGGGATCAGGGACCTTACAAAACTTAGAGAAAAATGGTTTTGGACCAGGGTCATTTTACATTTTACAGCCATCCAATAACGTTAAAAAAACGTTAAAAAAAATAATAATGTCTTTTTAAGGGAGCTAAAAAAACCTGAAAAATGTGTTCACCTGAGAACGCAATAATTTCCGCCGCTAGCTCGGTGGTGGAGATGATGTTGGCCATGGGGTTGTGCTCTGGCCGTCTCAACACAATCATTGCACAACGTTACACTCTACACAAGCTCTCTCCAACTCAACTCAGCTTTTTCCTTCACTCCATTTGGTCAAATTCTTAATCACTCATAGTAAATAATAAATAGACTAAACGATTTAAATTGAACATAATTCAATGATCAACAAATAATTTTATTACTAAAATAAACTAAGATTAATCATTATACATACATGGTTATTAAAGAAATAAAATAAAAAAATTAAGACTTTAAATTAAGATTGACTAAACTTATTGTTTATAAAGAAAACTATGAAAACTACTAAATATAGACGAATTTCGAGTTAATCAGCTTGGACCGAAATATGTGTGCAATGAAACCCGCTAAAAATACGGTATATAAATGATAGGTTACCTTGACGAAGTGGCCTTGGCGATGAAGCGCTCCAACGACCTTGATACTGCCTCGGGTCCTATAGTACAAATATTGCTATGAAAGAGAACAAAGCCAAAAATTTGATTAACTGGAAAATTTACTCAAAAAAATCTTGACCTTGCATTCCAATAAGATTATTGAAACAAAAACTTTAATAACACTGTGCTCGAATTTTAAACTTTTTTTTCTCGACAGGCTGGGCACCCGGGGGTAAACCTAATTCGAGTATGCTGAATTCAATGGTGCTAGTCCCATTTCAAAGTTAGTCCCCATTTTTGAGATATCTCTTTCGACATATTTTGCCTCTGAGTCAAAAATTTGTCAAAATATACACTCATATTCACGTTGATAGCTCCTGAACCATTAAGATTTTCGTTATGCGTTCTTCAGCAAAGTTGTTGCGCAAGCCAAGACATACAACTTTGCCGGACATATCAAGGCCGAAAAACGACATCTACAATCACATTTTTGTGTTATTTTATTTTTTGCTTTTCATTTCGACGAATAATACGTTTTTTATCATTTTTTGTCCATTTATTGAATTTAAATCGATCGAATAAACATCTCATTGGCAAATATAGATACAATAGAAGCTATTTAAAAGAAAACTAAATTGATTCAGTTGATTTTATTGTGATTTTTCTCAATTTTTTCCTAAAAAATTAACATTTTTTTAACTTTCAATTTTAATTTTCTGATTTGCTCATGTCGTCTTCGGGTTCTTCTTCCTCTTGCAAATTCCAACAAATGACACCCAGTTCCGTTCGTTGTATTGGTCGCCTTTAAAACAAGTATCCCATAAGCACATAAAACACATGTTTTTAGTGTAACCCAATTGCATGCCACTTAAAAGAGCTATCATATTTCAAATCTGCACAAACTTTCCATTGATGGTCATTGTATTTAATCAAATCGATGATTTTTTTCATTGATGCATAGGTTTCCTTTGTGTTTGTGCTGCGTGCAATTGGAATGGAATTCTTTGAGTTGGTAACGTGAAGGAGAACTGCCTTCAAGCTGCTTTTAGAGAAATCGATGAACAATCGCCAATCATCAGGATTATATGCATTGTGCATTGTGGATACCAAACCTCGGATATCAGTGCAAAAAGCGAGTGAATTATCCTCAATTAATTTGAAAAAATTCGTAAAATGACGATGACGATTTATTGCTCCATATATCCGAACATTTGGAGCCAAAATGTTTACTTGTTTTAAATCCTTTGACAAAAGAATGGCTTGCCACTGCGATAGTTTCAAGCGTCGTACCATAATATCCAAACGACTTTGCGAGATTTCAATGTGATGAGTGACATTTGATAGTTGATATATTGATGCAGATGTTTCTCCGGTTTCACCTGATTCAAATGTTGTTGGTAAATAATCCTCGATTGGGTTTCATCTTTCCGGAACAGGTACTTCATCTGAATGCGGCAGCGGTAGATGAGTATTTCTCGTTGCAGTGTATGTCAAAGAACCAATTTTGTTTCTGTTTGTACTGAGAATATAATTCATGCACCCATAACATTTAACTGCATCATGTCCTTGTGGATCGGCCCATATCATCGGGACACCAAATGGCATTGCGGCTCCAATGTTTTGCCATCTATGCCGAACGAAAATGCATGTTGTCCAAACAAAAGACGGCGTCCAATTAATAACATTTTGTGAAAAGCATAGTCGATTTAAATCAGCGGTTTAATCATTTATTTTGCAACGATTGCTCATAATTGGAAATTCTCTACACACATAACAAAAGCACTTGAGTTTAAAACACCTATCCATATTATTTATTTCACCAGATTTCACAAGATGATTTTCACTTTATTTTTTCTATTCTTTTGTCACTTTATATATTTAGATGAAAAACTTTTTATTTTTAATTTTATATTACAGTTTTTAGTTACTTATTGGCTACTTATTGAGCCAATTTTTTAAATTTTTTAGAAATATCGATTTCGAGAATAATCTCTTCTTCGGTTTACTTTTTGCTACTGTTACATAATTTATGTTGAAGCTCTTTATATACTGTAGCTAGGCACTGCTGTTTGGTACCTCCTTTGTTTTTAAGTTATGGAGGTCGTAAATTTTATTGGGGTTTTGTGTTGATTTTGTCGCGAAGTAAATTGTGGGTGTTTTGTTTTTGTATATTTTCAGGGTGTGAATTTTGGCCGTAATTTGACTCACGACTCATGAGTCAAATTAGTACACCTGTTTAATTTAAGTCCTTTTTTGATTCTGTGCAAAATGGTTACATTTTTATTGAATTTATTGTATGGTTTTCAGTTTTTATGTGTTGTACGAAACTTGACTTTATGTACTTGTGATGTGTTCTTTGTATCTTATCTGAGATGAGCGTCTTGTTTGGCCTAAGTATGCCGAATTCCAGTTGTATTTAGCCTTACCTGTGTACTTATGTCTCTCGAAAGGGCAAGGTAGGAGCCGGAGTCTTCTGTGAGAAGCTTTTGCCAAAACTGACAAGACCCTTCCTTTTTGCGGAACATGCGAGAAGGCTGGGTCTACAGACGAATAACTTTGTAGAAGTTGCATGGACGGAAAGGAAGAAGAGACTTTAGATAACTTCCTATGCTCGTGTCCGGCACTATCATACAGAAGGCATAGGTATTTGGGCGTGTCCAGTGTGACCAGCCTTTCAGATCTCGCTGAATGTGGAGTGCGAGATATTTTGCGGTACGTACGTAGCTCCGAATGGTTTTGAACAGGGGTAAAGGGGAAATATGTTCCTCTGGTATCCCAACGGAGCACTCTTGGTCTAAGTGTTCGGAAGTGCCACTCCAAGCTAACCTTGGCCTAAGTAAAACACACATACATATATGGAAAAATAACACAAAAATGTGAATGTAGATGTCGTTTTTCGGTCTTGATATATTCAGCAAAGTTGTTGGTCTTGACGTGTGCAACAACTTTGCTGAAGAACGCATAACAAAAATCTTAATGGTTCAGGAGCTATCAACGTGAAAATGAGGGTATGTTTTGACTCAGAGCCAAAACATGTCGATAGCGATATCTCAAAAATGGGGACTAACTTTGAAATGGGACTAGCACCATTGAATTCAGCGTACTCGAATTAGGTTTACCCCCCGGGTGCAAAGCTTGTCACATTTTTCAACTAGCACAGTGTAATTTATACCCAAAACTAAGTAGAGCAGAAAATAAGTTGAAAACAGAACAAAGTATATTGTAATAAGTTTAAAGCGCAATTAAAAAAAATCAAAAAGAAAAAAAATTAAAAATATGCGAATATAAAAAACTTCGCCAAAAATCCGATGAATAACACTGTAGTACACTGCCCTGGTTCATGCTGCTGCTGCCACGCTTTTACCAACTACCGCATTCGGGTTAACGGTACACTCGATCAGCCGGCCCACATTTGAACTCGTTGTGTAAAGAAAATGTCTCCGAACAATGTTTAGAAGTTACCGCACAAAATATTCAGCTATACCCACCCGTTGCTCCAGGTGTGGTGACCCAAAACTTTCATACCACACATGCGCCCACACACCGTTGTTTAGGTGTGGTTCCTTGTATATTTACACAACACATGTGCTCATGCACCACGGATTGACCGTTATAGTTTCTATCTGTTTTATGATCAAATGTTTTTTTTTTCTTAATGCGCCGATTTCATTCGATATTTGTTATAAAAATGTATTCGTTACAATGTACTCAAATTGTTTCACGTCACTAATTGGCCAGCTCGGATTTTTTTTGGGCTGCAATAACCCACACTCGCTTGGCTGTGTATTATTACACGAGTTTATTTCACAAAAAAAAAAAAAAATCTCCATAATGTTTCGATGACTAGTCACTAGACACATACTTTATTTAACTGATTTGTAATTTGAGTTTTCTTAATTTGTCTTTTACAGGCCAAAGCAAACAAAATTTTGTATGCGTAACAGAACAGAAAAATTTAATGTCGCAGTTAAAACGGATTTTGCTGAAAAAAGGGGTTGTGTCTTATGAAACCGTGTGTTACTTGCCTCTGTACGATGCATACACCCAAAAATGCAAATCATACTAATATTATTACTTCGCTAAGGTATGCTATGGCATTACCTGCCAACCTCGTAGGCGTAATAACGTTCCGATATACCCGCTGCGTCCATAGAACACACGTTACAACATGTTTCCCGTGTACTCGTGTAGTTATCATTTGAAATGTCTTGGCTTCCAAGTTCAATCGTTACTTACGTTAGTACAAAATTTGGTGACCGCTGCTTATTGAACAGCTTTAATTGTAAAAGCAGTATTATTGTTAAGGGAAGGAAAAGAGTTTGTCGCCTCCTCTCCTGTTATAACAGTATGGCTCATCGGGTATGCTCCTTCCAATATCCCAGAGATGCTAACTAGAATTCTATTTACCAATCATCATTAATTCGAAGTTAAACTGATTATTTAACCTCAAAAATGAGGCGATAATATCTTTCCTTGGGATCTAGCGGCAGAAAATACAAAAAGGAGATACAATCATGAAAATTACATGGATTTAAGCAATCATTACAGATGAAGTTGGTATTAATTTGACAGTACGCGGATACATTTTTATGTTATGATTACTTGTATTTATGTGAATAAATAATCACCACTAAATTCCTTTAGAATGTCATTGCTGATTATCTCAAATGATTTGGTAATACCGAATTGGCTAAAAAGAATTTTCCGTTTTGTGTGGCTGGGGATAGATTGGCATAAGGCCTAAGGCAGTTCATGTTTTAAATTCTAGTCTAGAGGTGTTAGTACCCTCACAAACCGACCATAGAGAGAATAGTTGTGATGATGTTAGTATACTGCCATAATGCTGCTATAAAAAATGTAAATTGAAGTATTTTTTATGGCAGCATTGTTTACAAATCTACAAAAAATGTATGTAAAGAAGATAAGACATTTTTCACACACTCATGCAAAATAAGTCGTTCGCCATTTTTATAGTGAAATGTCGATTTGTTTTTTTTTGAGTTGAAATTTGATAATGTTAGTGATTTTTTGTGGTACATATTATATAAAAATTAAAATATTAAAATATATAAAAAAAAATCGAAATGTATGAAAATGTACAAATTAAAACTTTTATGAATTTTTAGATTATGCCAAAATGTAATACCAAAAAATTGTACTATAAAATGAAATAAAAAATATTTCTTTTCTTTGTCATCCTTATGCAATTTTAAGATTTTTTTTTGCATTTTAACAGTAAAAAATTGCTGTCACTAAATTTTTTCCATTGAATTAAGGCTTTACTGATAATAATTACCTGGTGATAAATTATTCCATCCTTCATGAGTGCCCATAAATTTCGATCAGATTGGAATGTTGTGATGCCCTTTTTGAGTTTAACTTTCGAACAGAGTACGCTATAGTGTTTTGGATCGTTGTCTTCTTGAGGGACCCAATTAGAGTTCCCCGCCTACAAACCATTTAAGGACAGATGGTAACAAACTTCGTTCCGTGTGGAAACGATTAATTTAGTAAAACCTTGTTTGGTGAAGCATCCCCATACATCGAGTTAGGGCGGCTGCTCCACAGATAGGACAAACCTTTTTTTTTTGCTTAGTCCACCAAACACGCCTTTTATCATTGACTCACCGGTAAACTCAATACTCATCCAAACTTTGTTTTTGTGTTCATTCGCCCACTGTAGTCGCTTTGCAATGTATTTTTGTGTTCAGTGATTTGACTATAAAGTGTTTCCATTTATGCGTAGCTATGTTCCATAGTTGTATTTAGTATGGTTGTGGTTGGTATAATAATATTCTTTTTCGCCAATTTTTCCCCAGCTGCATGCAGCATGAATGAACAATTTTCAGCAAATAACTGAATGAAGGCGTCATCCTCCTTTTTTGTAGTGATTCGGATTTTGCCTCTATCTGGCCTCTGCCTCTAATCCTCAATATTTTTATACATTGAATAATGTGTAATCCTTCTTCTGTACAAATGTTTTCGACTTAAACATTGTTACGGGCGGCTAGCAGCCGACCCGCAGATTTCAACTAAGTCATGTAGCGGTCTGCACGGTGATTTTACCGGCTAATACTCAGGGTATTGGGTCGTGGGGATTTGGAGGCTTGCACCGAATGTTTCTGTCGAATTTTGTTAGGTGAAACTTGAAGAACTTAGTAAACTATTTATAACCACGTGTACCCATCCGGTGACGACTGGATCTCCCGGAATGACACTGACGATTGCCGCCCCCCCCCCCTCCGAACGCCCCATGGAGTTCAAAAGGCCGATGCTCAGCCGCAACGAAGCAACATTAGAGGGTAAGGACGTCTCCCAAACAGGCAAAGCCTCTCTTCACTCGGAGAGACCTCCAACGAATCTCCCACAATTCACACTACGACAGCTTGAAGCCGCCGAAGTGCCACGAGGAGAACGCTAGATTTTACGGTCGCCCCCGAATTGGCGACACATCCACTGGACTCACCACTCCGACCCTGTGGATATCCTGCCAAGGGGATGAATGAGAGTGGCAAGCACAGCTATGGAACCGACACAGACTGGAGTCTTCCCTCCCACCATATTGATCCGAAACAATACTAACGTTTGTTTCGGATCGGTATGGTGGGATGATTAAATGATAAAAAAAAACTACAACGAAAAAGTAAAGAAAATAAATAAATCCGAATGCCGATACGAATCGCAGTGCAGTTTTTTAATTATTTGACAAACGAAGACGCGGAAAACAAAAATCCGCAAGAAAATATATTAAAAAATTTTAAAATAAAAATAACCGCCTCCAAAATTTTTGGAACTAGAATAAAATTAAAAATTGAAATAAAAAAATTGAATGTCATTTACTATTGAGATAAAAAAATTTTAAAAATGCAAAAAAAAATTTAAGATTAATAAAAAATCAAAAAAAGTGTACCTTTTGACCTTCATAAAGGTCCCGCAGAAATGGGTTGCAGCCTTATTGGGAGCCGTCATGGCACAGGTGCGAACCGTATAAACGTTGCGGCCCACCCGCCGATAAAAATGTATGGCCTCGATTGGCCGAAAAAATGTTGGGCGTTGTCTCGCCAACCGTGTAAATAGAACAAGTGGCCCGTAGTGTTGGAATGGCCTCAACTGGCCACCCTTTAATAATACGATACCAGTAGAAAATAGTTACGGTGATAGCGATTTATGCCAATAATGCGATTTTCCTAAATTCCCTGTATAAGGTAACTATCTAGATTATCGAAAATTAATGGTAGTCGATGACAAAATCGTTTTTGATTTATCTACACTCAACACATACACTTGTAATATTTATTGCCACAAGAAACTTATAAATCAAATATTTTCACTTAAATTTGTATTGCTAAAACTACAAATTATATTATTAATTTTTCCCAAAATACCAATCTCGAACATTCTCCATTTTTTCGTCCCCACAAAAACACATACAACTGTTCATATATATAGAAGGTTTTTGTTTATTAGAAACAAAATTAGTGTATTCTTATTAATTATTATATATTTTTTTTACAATGAGTAAATGAATAATTGTAGTAGTAAAAGCTCACAGCTCAAAAAAACTCGACTTATGTCTTTTAAGGTACAAAACTGGCCTTGCTTTTTTTCAAACTTAAAAATTAGACTTGACTGAAAAAATATCCAAAACGCGACTCTCCTTATATAAAACCAATGCGAGACTCACTTTACCAAAAAAAAAAAAAAAAAATTCGCTCCAAAAAACAAAAATTGTAGAAAAAAAGACGGGAAAGGTTCGGAGCCGAACTCTTTAAGCATTTTTGTAGCCTATAAAGAACTTCTATGCCGTGTGATTGGCGTATTTTAAATATTACGACCGCCCACTCCCATACCAACCTAACCCCATCTACACCCAGCCCAACCGACCCCAATCCACCATATCTCAACTGACTCCAATCAACCACATACAACCACAACTAAACATTATTACCATCCCCCACACACTATCCAATTAAAACCTCAAAACCCATCTCATCCGCATCACCCGATACCGCACCACCCATATTATTACCCTTTATCACCTCTATACCCACTTCCACGCACACACACACCACCCACACAAACTCTCATCCACGAAATCCCAGAAATTCCCCCCTACACCAAACCCAATACGACTCATACCACCCCCCCCCCCCCCTACCTCCCATACCACCACTCCTACCACCCCCATAACTACACCACCTACACAAACCCATACCCAGACGAGTTATATTTTTATTCCACATTCACATGCTCGATGAAATCAAAATAGAAAAGAAAAAATTAAAAAAAAATCTATCAATTTTGAGGAGGGGGGTTAACAAAACCTTACATCTCTGCGAGCACCCTAAACACAAAAATGTCCAAATCAATAGGGATCATTCCCATGAATTGCTTGAACTTTTAGTGAAGAAACTAAGTTGATATCTCCAACCGTTCTCAAGTTATCGTGCACACAGACGGACAGACGGCAAACCGAAACATATAGCATTTTTTTAACAAAAATGCTTAAAAATATTTTTTCTTCTTGTCTCTCGCACATGCAGTTGATGTGCGGTGCAAAAAAAGAACGAGCGTGACGCGCCTAAAATACAAAACAAGAAACACAGACAAAAAATATTCATCTACATCTTACCTGCTCGTACACACTCACAAGGGCACACACTGGTCTGTCTACAAAATTAATATTTGGTAATGCTATAGTGTGGTTAAATTGACACAACACAAAAACAGCCCGTTAAATTCCCATCGAACCAATCTATAGTATTGCTACTCATACACAGAGGGCAATTCCACGACGATCAATAATATATTACATATTAAGAAAAATGAAATTGGGAAAAGTATTAAATGTTATGTCCAATGAGTCGTAACAACATGTGCAAAATTTGTGTGTTGAGACGCTAAACAGTTGCAGTTAAACTAATTTTTGTTTTATAGCGTCTAAGAGGAATCAAAGGAAACCGATTTAAGCCCCGCCCATATTTGTTCCTATAATTTTAAGTACAGTCTAGACGCTCTTGTTGAACCTACTGTAATACCCAAAGAAAACTTGCACTCGGCTTCTTTTTCAAAATTCTTTGTGGAATATCTATTTTTTTTTTGAGCATCAAGTTGCCTTAAACTTTAATTGTTTTCCAATTGTTTAAAATAGTTGTTTTGCAAACATAAATTTATTGTGGAATTTTGACGGCTAACTTGGTCAATAAATATCGTTGCCTTTGAAATATACCGATCTTATACCAAGTAACACAACCTAAAAACAGAGCAGTGCTTAAAAATACGGAGGGAGAGATAGAGTTACATTTATACAAGATGACGTCTTGATTGCACGAGCTGTAAAGACTGGCCATACGTTAACACTAAGCAACATACACAACTGGATTGATTCATCTTCAAAACGGATTACTAAACCCAACCTATTAAAGTTATCCGAAAATTTCCAAGCCAATCGAAACAATCGTAACATGTCCATCGAAAAGTGTCGATAATGTAGATAAACATTTTATGTCGTAAAATTATTTATATTAGAAATTTTTATTTTGCTGTTTCGAAAAACAACTACAAAAATTAAATCAAGAATTTTTCTTTTGAAACAAACACTAATATACCAAACCAAATTTTTCTAAGTGCTTGTCATGTAAGGAGTTCGTGAAAACTCGACTGAATATATCGCACGCACTAAATTTGGAATTATTTAAAAAATTGACCGTTTAAATTGACATGAGTGGGAGAGGATTCATATGAAATGTCTTAACGATGATCAGTCACATCTGGAAAAAGTTTCAGGTCAATTTTCTTGTGGGGAGTCTGGGAAAATCTGTTTGAATATATCGCACACGCAGTTTGGTATATAAGTTTTAATTGTTTATTTTTCTGTTTCAATAGTTTTAGTTGATTTTAAGAAATAACAATATTTATAATAGAATAAATTTTCTTTGCGACATACATTTTTTTATCTGTAATATCGCGAAAATGTCGATGCTGCCATTTTGTCTTGAATAGATTTAATCTGCGTTATCGGCATTTTTTCGGCTGGATTTTTATAACAATTTCTTTACAAATTTGCGCATGTTTTCTTGAACCGAATTTTCCTAAGCTACCGACATGAACTTCGACCTGGGCCGACATGTTGTAACTATCAATATTTTCGCTTCGATGCATTTTCGATAGAATATCGGTATTTTGGAAGTAAAAATTTTTTACGTCCCTTAAGCCAGCAGAACCCACACAACAGAACATTACAAGATAGTATACCCAGCTAAAGCGTGGGTTCTACTAGCTTTAAAAAAGTTAGCAGAACCCATATCAAAAAATGATTTAAAAACAATTGGAAAAATAAAGGATAATTTTAGGCTAATTAAATGCCGTATTTAAATTTTTTTATTCGGGTCGATCAAGAAAATGCAAAAGGCTTTATCATTTCAAAGCTAGCAGAACCCAAATCGAAAATCGGACCAACACCGAAATTAGAACTCAAAACAAGATCTATTGACAATCAAATAACTTTAGGCTCATTATGGGCTAATCAAATGCCCCATTAAAAAATTTTGGGCTCCATCCGTTTTTGACCTATAGAGTCCAGCATTAAGTTCATAACATGTTAATATCCAATCTTAAAAGCGTACACTCAACAGGTTACGGAATTGGAACCGTATTCCCTTTCGCTCTCAATGAATTATTTTTTATGTTAAATAATAAAAAATATTCAAGTTTACTACAGCTTTCGCATAGAGCTTAGGACCGACTAACTCGTGATCAATCACTGTTCACACGAAACCCTTCTCCACATCAGATAACTTCAGGTCATTTAATCTAAAGCTAGCAGAACCCAAATCGAAAATCGGATCATAACCGAAATTAGAATTCAAAACAAGATCCATTGACAATCGAATAATTTTAGGCTCGGTGTGGGCTAATTAAATGCCCCATTAAAAAATTTTGGGCTCTATCCGTTTTTGACCTAACTTCAGGTCATTTAATATAAAGCTAGCAGAACCCAAATCGAAAATCGGATCATAACCGAAATTAGAATTCAAAACAAGATCCATTGACAATCGAATAATTTTAGGCTCGGTGTGGGCTAATTAAATGCCCCATTATAAAATTTTGGGCTCCATCCGTTTTTGACCAAACTTCAGGTCATTTAATCTAAAGCTAGCAGAACCCAAATCGAAAATCGGATCAAAACCGAAATTAGAACTCAAAACAAGATCGATTGACAATCGAATAATTTTAGGCTCGGTATGGGCTAATCAAATGCCCCATTAAAAAATTTTGGGATCCATCCATTTTTGACCTAACTTCAGGTAATTTAATCGAAAGCTAGCAGAACCCAAATCGAAAATCGGACCAAAACCGAAATCTTGTTTTGAGTTCTAATTTCGGTTTTGGTCCGATTTTCGATTTGCGTTCTGCTAGCTTTAGATAAAATGATCTGAAGCTAGGTCAAAAACGGATGGAACCCAAAACTTTTTAATGGGGCATTTGATTAGCCCATACCGAGCCTAAAATTATTTGATTGTCAATAGATCTTGTTTTGAGTTCTAATTTCAGTTTTGGTCCGATTTTCGATTTGGGTTCTGCTAGCTTTGAAATGATAAAGCCTTTTGCATTTTCTTGATCGACCCGAATAAAAAAATTTAAATACGGCATTTAATTAGCCTAAAATTATCCTTTATTTTTCCAATTGTTTTTAAATCATTTTTTGATATGGGTTCTGCTAACTTTTTCTAAAGCTAGCAGAACCCACACTTTAGTTGGTAGGGATGGAGCCCAAAATTGTTTAATGGGGCATTTAATTAGCCCATAATTAGCCTATAATTATCCATACTATCTTGTAATGTTCTGCTGTATGGGTTCTGCTAGCTTAAGGGACGTCATTTTTTCCTTTCATGTAAATTTTCAAATTTTCATCAAAGTAGCACGGTTTTTGCGTTGAAGCGAAAATAGTGATAGTTACAACATGTCGGCCCTGAAATATGTTTACAAGAGTAACGATCACTAATGCTTTTTATTTTAATCCTTTTCCAGCCATGACAATTTAAACGTTCTATCGTTCGAAGTTTTCAAACTTTTTGTGTACGATATATTCAAATGAATTTTCCCAGACTTCCCACATGACAATACTGACCTCATGAAATGTAATCTAAATTGTTTTCCAGAGATAACTATTACTACTGATTGCCAGCCATGTCACTTAAAACGTTTAATTTTTTAAGTTTTGCTTGATATAGTGCAACGAGTTTTGTCCGTCATAAAATAGTTTTGTATTACAGTTTGAATGAATTTAATAAAAAAAATTAATTTTGAATAATATATTATTTTTCATATTTTGAATAATATATTAGTACACATTAATTCGGTCCGTTATTTTAATTTTAAAAATGCATTTTTTTTTAAAATAAAATAAATGAAAAGATTAATTAAAATATTATCCATCGTGGGTTATGAGTTTTTCCCAACTCTCAGGCAATTTTCGAATACCATCTCGGAAAAACGTTTCGTCTTTTGAGGTGATCCAAGTTTGAAGGCAATTTTCCAAATATTTTTTTACTACTTTTGCAACGTGATGCCGAGCGTTATCATACAGAAGAATAACTTTATGATGTTTTTTTTCATATTTCGGTCGTTTTTCTCGTAATGCCGGCTCAAACGAACTAATATTAGTCTGTACCACTTGCCCATATTATAATCGCCAGGTTATAGCAGCTTGGACGAAAAAAATAAAACCCGATTTCTAGAAAAAAACCAGAAATAATTTAAGCCTAATTTTAAAACTTAACAAAAGCGGCTACACCGACGAAATTTGTGCTTATCATAGAAAAATGATTTTCATAAATTTTCATTCACAAATAACGGGTTATCCAATTCGAGGTTGATAAAGTAGAAATCTGTATACCGACATCTGTCAAAGATAAACGTCAAATACGCTGTCATTTGTTTAGTTGTCATTCTGCCATTTAAGAATATGGAGCATTTAACAATCGACCAACGCGTTAAAATTATTAACAGAAAAACAGGCCGTCGATGCTGATTTTTCGAACAAAATTTTCTTCTGTGATGAAGCTCATTTTTCGCTTGGTGGATACGTTAATAAGCAAAACTGTAGAATTTGGGGCTCAGAAAATCCACAATTGATTGTAGAGAAGCCATTACACCCGGAAAAAGTCACTGTTTGCTGCGCATTGTGGTCTGGTGGTGTGATTGGGCCGTATTTTTTTGAGAACAACCATGGACGAACCGTTACCGTCAATTCTGAGCGCTATGGCCGCATGTTAACCGATTATTTTTTTACGAAAATCGAAGATTATGATCTTGACGATATGTGGTTCCAGCAGGATGGAGCAACCAGTCACGTAACACGAGCAAATCGAGATCTTTTGCAAGAGAAATTTCCTGGACGTTTGATTTCGCGATTGGCTGATGTCAATTGGCCTCCAAGATCCTGTGATTTAACGCCTTTGGATTTCTTTTTGTGGGGCTACGCGAAAGATCGTGTTTACGCAAACAATCCTCAAACTCTTGACGAATTGAAAACTAATATTCGTAAGGTAATGGCCGAGATACCGCCCGAAATGTGCCGAAAAGCCATTGAAAATTACCTCAAAAGAATCAAGGCCTATAAGAAGTCCCGTGGAAAACATTTGAATGATATCTTGTTTAACTAAAAATGGCAAAGATCAATCTGTAAAATGAAATAAAAATTACAATACATTCCGAATATTTTGTGTCTTTTTTTTAAGTTTACTTTATCAACCTCGAATTGGATAACCCTTTAGAGGAAAAATAAACTAGCCCCTTATAGATACTATGTTGAACATATGTACGAAATACAGAGGTATTTACCGTTCAATAATTTTTTTTTTTTAACAACAAATAAAAAAAAGAAATAACTTATTGTAAAACCAAGGACTGATCAATTCAGATAGCATATTCTTGTCACGCATGTTCATTGCCACCCGAAAAATATAGTGGCTGAATTTGTGCTAATCCAAAATTGGCCCAATTCCATTCAACAAGAAAGACCGTTGAATGATCGATTAACTGACTAAAAGTGTTCTACAAACCAATGAAGTTGGAACTTCCGATTGCATATTCCTATCAGGAATGTTCATTGCCATCCGAAAAATATAGTGGCTTAATTTGTGCTAATCCTAATTCAGCCATTATATTTTTCGGATGGCAGTGAACATACCTTTGGCCTTATTCTGGTAATTCCCTGGGAATAGGGAACTGGGGAAAGATTTTACAAAGCTTTTATATATAAATCAGTTTTTTCTGACCTACTGAGAAAAAAGTTTGATGTAAATTTTATTTAAATAGAATTTGTTTGTAAATTTATTCCCATTTCCGAATTCCTGGGGGATTACTAGAACAGTGCCGCTGATAGGAATATGCAGTCAGAAGTGCCAACTTCATTGGTTTTTAGAACACTTTTTGTCAGAAAATCGTTAGTTCAACGGTCGTTGTTGTTCAGTGGAATTGGGCCATTTCTGGATTAGCACAAATTCAGCCAATATGCTTATTTTTTGGATGGCAATGAACATGCGTGACAAGAATATGCTATCTGGATTGCTCAGTCTTTTGTTTTACAATAAGTTATTTCTATTTTTTAATTTGTTGTTCAACAAAAATATTATTGAACGGTGTACCTCTGTATTTTGTATGTTCAATATAGTATCTTTGAGGGGCTAGTTTGTTTTTCTTCTATTTATGAATGAAAATCACACTTCTATGATAAACACAAATTTCGTCGGTGCAGCCGCTTTTCTGAAGTTTTAAAATTTGGCTTAAATTATTTCTGGTTTCTTTCAGGCGAAATTTGAATTTTTTTTCTGGTTTAACCGGCTCCTGGACTAGCACTATTTTTTTTCGTGAGTACTAATTAGCACAAACTGGGCTTAATCGGTATGCATAGTTTCATTTTAAAATTCGAAAGTTTCCCTGCTGCAGTTACCCACACGTATTATACGTATTCGTATTCAGGAATACCAATTACAAGAATCGAAAACAAAATTTTAGCATATTTAGTATTTTATAATTTTATTTTTTTATTAGATATCATAAAATGTAATGATCATAGATATCAAATGATCGCCCGTCCCAGACACAAAAACTGATTGCCACGCCCCAAATTTTTATTTTTTCGTCATCTCGAATATTTGTTACCTCTCTTCAATTATGATCCACATGTAGGTATTGCCTTATTCAATTCGAATATGGAAAAACCTTAGCGTTTTAACCCTATAATCATCAATTCTTCTGAATTTCGCATGGAACGTCCAGCGGACGTAACAACTGGCCTGAATTATGCCGGACCTATACAAAACGTTGCAATTGAAAAGGCATATGAAGCAGTTAAAGCTGACCACTTAGAAGTAGTGAACAGTCTGGATTCCGGTCATTCTTGGCAGCATTAAAACGATTCATGTCAAGACATGGAC
Organism: Nephrotoma flavescens; assembly: GCA_932526605.1. NCBI lineage: Eukaryota > Metazoa > Arthropoda > Insecta > Diptera > Tipulidae > Nephrotoma > Nephrotoma flavescens. The sequence goes on from OW052220.1 coordinate 228,945,327, forward strand.
ATCCACAATAAATGGTGCGACAACGGGTCCAGCTTTATTGGGGCTAATCGGGAATTACAAAAACTGAAACAAGAAAAAAAATCAAACCGCGAATCCACTAATCACTGATTTTTTCTTACTGAAATTGTTAATTGCAACTTTAGCCCACCTCACACTCCTCTCTTTGGCGGACTATGGTAACCACCCGTTAAATCATTCAAGTGCCACCTGAAGAGAATCTCAAATGTCAATCTGACTTTTAAAGAAATGACAACATTCATCACTCAAATCAAATCATTATTAAATTCAAGGCCGTTGTACAGAATCAAATTCTTACACTTCAACACTAACAAAAGAAGTTATCGAGATGGCAGAATTTACAGCAACGGATTCAAGTTTTTGAAATCGAAGTAAGGGCGAGAAAAGTGGGCCGCAAAAGAGTTGGGAGTGCCTAGGCCCCATAACAAATTAAAGATAAATAAAAAAAAGATAAATTTGAATCCATCGTATACCGGAAGAACAGATACGTTACCGTAATCAATTTCATATAATTTAAGAGCAGTTTATCACTTTCATCACATCGAAACTCTCGTATATAAAATATACTGTACTACCTTTATTGCTTTATATATGCATGAAAAGAAATAAGAAAACCGAAGATTGAATGAAAAAGGGAAATTAACTCTGTAAATAAAAATAAAATTAGCCTCATAATAAGTTTATAAAAAATTCACCTTACTTGGTTGACTTTTTGCGACAGCGATATTGGTGTGATGGCGAAAAGCGCTCCCTTTATATACAGTAAACACAACGAACGAAATTTGGTATACACAAGAATGAATTAATAAGATGGCTAATTTATCTCATGAGACATCTAAATTTAGTACAATTTCTTTTTTCCAGCTCTTTAGTTACCAATTTCGTTTCCTTTCCTCATCCCATCATGATTTAATTTTCGTTGTGTACATAACATTACGACTCTTGCTTCCCTTTAATAATTACGTTGTTTTGCATTAAAATTCCGTCGTTCTTCCTCACAAACTGAAGTTAAGTCAAAATAAATATAAAAAGTGAAAATGTTTCCCGTTGGAAAAGCTATTGTGAAGAGTACAAACATTTTGTCGTCGTCTTATATGTATATGTATATACAAATAAAGTGTTGAGTGTGACCTCGAATCATGGAAAATATCGCGCTCGGGATAAATTAAATTTCGTGTCACGTATATGTACCTAACACCACACCAACCTAGACATTTCTTATTGTACACAAGAACATGACATCACACTCTCTTGATTAAGATATGATTTTGTAATTTAATAATCATGCCACCGCATCATTGTAGTGGTTTTCTCTTGTGGTAAATGTGTGTTTGATCTGCGTATACACATAGCGGGTGGGTGGGTGTCTCGAGCTTTGATTAAAATCTAATAAATTAGATTTTTTTTTTTGTGTTTTGTTATTGTTTGCCTGAGAATTTTAATTAAGTTTTCTGTTTTATTTGAACTTTTATTTTCCGTTTTTCGCCATAAAAATTAAGTTGCCACAACCTAATTTACCGTATTTGTATTCCGCACACCACACAACCACGAACAAATTGTGTATTTATACATATTCGAACTTATCCATTTCGACACCTCTGTGATGTGCTTTAAATGCTTGACCTTAATTCCAGTGTAGATAATAAACTTTGACATTTTGTTGGCCTCGAAGCACTGGATATGAAATGGCAGTACATTACCTACTCGTATATATATGCTTCACCGTATATTTATGAGCTTTCGATGCGATATTCACTGGGGTATATCGATGTCGGATCCTTTTGCGTGCAAGCAATAAAAAAAAGGATCCATTATTTATTGTCTAATTTTTTTTTTTTTTTTGGTTTTGGTCGTATTTTTTGCAGTGTTCTGTGATGATTTGTTCAGAATTGATCCATTATCATTAAAAAGAAAACAAACAAAACTACACCAAACAGAAAAAGCATAGCAGGAAAATTGGATAATTTCTTGTGCAGAGATAAGGCGAAAGGGAAATTTTATCACACAAAACGTTTATATTAAACGGTTTAGAAGAGATAGATGTTTTGAAAATTGAATTATATTTTTTGTTGTTGGTGCGTATCAATTTCGGGTTTGGTTCCGAGATATATAAATGGAAAATTAAATCAATTGGAAAAATGTATTTCATTCGAATTACAATAGATTGAAATTTTTTGGATAATTATTATCAATCTGATATGATAAAACACATACACACACACGCACACACTTTCGAATAGTTAATTTAATTATCTACATTTTCATGTTCTTTAGTTTTTCGTTTGTATAAGAGATAACATTTTATGGTCGCCAAGCCATTATATCAAATATTGATCCTTAATCGATTTGTTTATTGTGTTATATTGACTTATTGTCATTTTTATAGGGGTTAGAATGTGCCGGTTTGCCTCTAATCGATTTCCAGTTTATTTATAAGAAAAACATTAATTTTATCTCAGAATTGTTTTTGTTTGTGTGAATAGACCTTTATCTGTCAATTTATGTTCGGTGTGATACTGGAGAAGGCAAGTATGTAAAACGTTAATGTAGTAGAAAATAAAAATATATGTACTTCCGGTTTCTTCCAACTTTTTGCACAAACCAGACGCGTTCTTATTAAGCTTTTATTTTAGTATCGCAGATCATCAGTCTATGGGCTGATAGATTTTCAGGTTTCCATAAATATTTTTTTTTAAGAAATCTTTATTTTTGTACAACTGTTGTGTGATACGACGTTTAATGGTGTTTAGGTGTAGTATCGCACAACATGCTATCACATCGTAATGTTTAGGAACGAGACCTTATTATTAACATTGTAATAGATTAATTTATTGTTTTTGATTAAGTATTGAAAATAAGAATAACTTTATTTTGAGTGATGGGGTTAGAGAGTCAGTGTGAATTTGGCGATTGATCTTTAACCAATAAATAAACATAAAATAAGGTTATTCTATGTGAAATAATAATAAATTACAAAATATTGTTGTTAATAAAAAATAAAACTTAAAAATAATTATTTGGTTTATAATAAAATAATTTAAATATTTTCGATGTGTTTTAAAATTCGCCAACTACCACACACAACACTGGTGGCAGCGGAAACCGCTATAAAACATAAAACTAAACCATGGCCCGTCAAATAAAAAAAAATGTGATTGTACAACGGTAACTACACGGTTAATTTAACCGATAATTTTTTTGAGGTATTTTTTTTAAACACGTCTGTGCCAAAGTATTAAGTTGCTTGTGAATTAAATAAACATAAACAAGACGATAAATTAGTGTTAAAGTGATTATGTATAGTGCTTATTTAAGACAAGACAAAAAGTCAAATATAATAAATCTATGCATTTTTTTTATTAAGGCCTTACCGCTATTTGGCTGGAAAATATAAATGCATAAATAGCGTATTTTTAAAATAAAGAAAATGTTTAAAATAACCACACCCAGCAGATCAATAAACCAAATACGCAACTCATATTATCAATTAAAAACTCATCTGATCAACTGATTTGATCATTTTAACGGATATCCAGATCATTGTATGATAATCAATATTCGGCTGATCTGATCATAATCAACATTGTTAAGCTGTATAACATAACCGACGCTCAGTTTTTAATTAAAACAAAAATACGCTGCAAAATACGTCAACCAATATAAAAACAGTCATCATTGTACCAACAATCAACAGCTGATCATACAAATCAACGTTTAGCTGACATATATACAACATGCTTATATAAGGACATCATCAAATATAACATCATTTAGCAACAACAATGCATGCCGTTCTACACGTATGTATATGAAAAAAATATTGTTAAATGCTTAATTTACAATTTAGAATAGTTTTAGATTTATTTTTCTTTTTTATCAATGTTTCACAATTAATTTATGAATTTCTCAATCGATATATGATTTTAATTTTGATTTTGACAAATTTAAATTTTTATTTGGCTTTTTCCTTGAATTTTTATCTTATGTCTGGCAATGATGGTAAACATGTCGACGTACCAATAAAGCTCAGAAGTGGAACCGAACTTATAACAAAAATGACCGAATTAAATATATCGCAAGCGTTTGATGAAAACCCTTCTCAACTTCATCAATTTATCCAATGTAGTGATATAATGTTTGATGAATTACATGCCAATCAATATCCTAAATTTTTAAAATTGATGAAGAAATTATTAATAGGTACGGCTTTCGATGAAACAGTAAAACATATAGAGTATGATAGTTGGGCGAATTTAAAGAAAGATCTCAAAGAAAGATTTACCGACAGTAGATCCAAATTAGAAATTTCACATGAATTAAATACAATTTATCAAAAACCTAATGAAACGGTGAAGGAATATGATAGTAGAATTCGATTTCTTTTGTCTCAATTAAATGATCTATGTATTACAGAAGCAGGTAAAGGTTCAAAGAAATCCGTAGAATTATTAAATAATCAGACAGCTTTAATTGCGTTTCAAGAAGGATTAAATAGCAAAATTCGTGTAATAGTTAAATCGGCAAATTGTAATACACTTAAAGAGTCAATTAGTAAAGCTTGTGAAGAAGAATCACTTCTCAATCGACAAAGTAATGTAGATTTAACAAGAACTTCAAAGTGTCAGCTTTGCGGAAAACTTGGTCACTTTGCCAATAACTGCTTTAAGTTAAAATCATTGTCAGGAACCAATGAAAATAAAGCATTTAATTTTAGAAATAATAATAAAGCCAATTCATCAGCTTCTTCACAATGGTTTGTGCATATTGCAAAAACCCCGGGCATCATATAAACAATTGTTTTAAACGAAAGCATACTGAAACCCGGAAAAAATAATTTCAACTCCAATGAGCAAACTACTTCAAAACCTGTGGCAAATAAAATGAATATAGTAAAATCGGAACCTTCGGAAAACTTAATGGGGTTCACCCAGTCTATGTCGAGCAAAGCTGTGCGAGCCAAATTTCTATAATTTTTTTCTGTTCGACTATTTTTAATGATTTTTCTAAATTTTTTATTTCTTGGTTTTCATTCTTAAGGATATATATATAAATATATATATATTTGTGGGTAGTGCCTTTCTCTTATCGAAAGCGAATTTTTTTTATACCATGTCAGTTTTACTGATCCTTTTTATAATTCGATTTCTCTTTTCCTCTGTGTTGCCCACATTTATGATAGCTTTAAGCTTATTGATTAGACTAACTCTTTCAAAAAACAAAAAAATGCATTTTCAATTTTAGAGTTTTGCCGAACAAATTTTAAACCTAATAAATTTTACACCGTATTACCGTCTCATAATCTTGACGTTATACCTTTAAACATACACTTACTGACACTGGTGCAAGTATCAGTCTTATAAAAAAAGGTTCAATAAATGGTGAAGCTTTCTGCTATCCTGATGAAAAATGTAAAATCTCAGGAATTTTCTCTGAAGCTGAACCTACCGGGACATTAGCCAAATGTTTCGGAGATATCCTACTCGATGACAATAACAAAATTTCTCATGCTTTTCAATTGGTAGAGAATAATTTTAAAATTACTTGTGATGGAATACTAGGGAAAGATTTTTTAAAACAAAATTGTTGTATCATAGATTATTCAAAAAATCACTAACAATTCCTTGCAAATCTAAAACATACAAATTTGAATTAAAGTTAAATGAAAATTTTTTGCCTAAAACTATTCCAGGTCGCACTGAAAAGATTGTTAAATTGTTATTCCCTGAAACTAATGATGGTCAATATTTTTGTCGATCCAATAAATCGGTCGAGAATATTTATTTAGCCAATTCTTTAATAACCATAAATAATAAGATCGGTTATACTTCTATAATGAATTCAGGAGAAACTGAATTTCTTTTGCAAGATATGGATTTGATTCTAGAACCCCTGGGTAATTTTGATATATACAATTTTTCTCATCAGTGGGACAATAAATTAATAAACCGACTAAATTCTATAGAATCCGCAATAATACAAGAAAATATGAATGAAGAAGAATATAGTTCCATTGTTAAAATATGTAAGGAATATAATGATATTTTTCTACTAGACGGTGACAAATTAACAGCAACAAATGCTATGTCCCATTCGATTCCTCTTTCTCACGATATTTAACCAATATACAAAAAGCAATATACGTTACCAGAATCCACAAAATCTGAAATAAACAACCAAATTGTGCAAATGTTAATCGATGAAATCATTGAACCATCTAATTCTCCGTGGAATTTTCCATTATTGATAGTACCAAAAAAGTCTCATGATCCCAAGAATAAAAAATGGCGCATTGTGATCGATTTCAGAAAGCTGAATGAAGTTACAATATATGATGTATTTCCATTGCCAAACATTACTGATATATTGGATCAGTTGGGAACACTCAGAGAAAAAACGAAATTTAAAATTAAATATAAAATTTTTAATTCAAAAACACTGCTTCATCAGTAAGAACGGGCAAAACATTTTATAACTAAAACCACCTCTATTTAAATTGAAACGAAGCCTTTTAAATATGAATCTATTATGTATATCAAAAAAATAAATGTATTAGAAACGTTTTAGTTTCAAATTTTATCGCATTCAAACAAAAGCTTAGAATTTTTAAATTATATACAATTCGTTTTGGTGGTAAATTTTTTTTAAAATATCTGTCAACATTGATAGTAACAGTCTACTTCTTTCAAACCGCATGTGAAAACGTGGTTTATTGTATTGAACATATTTGAATTGAAATTTTCTCCATTTAGATTCATATGCGATCAACGTATTCATATCATTAATTTGCATTTTAAATTTAAAAGAAAAGGAAATACTATTAAAATTAAATTTTTAAATTAAAAACCTCAGCAATACATTTCTAAATTAAAACGTAAATGAAATTTTTTAAAACGAAATGATTTTTTTTTATTTTTAAGTCTTTTTCTCTTAGTGAAATTGTATTCATTTTTCATCAATAGACATGGCACACGAGTATCATCAGGTCCTTCTTGATTCAAATGATAAGACTAAAACAGCTTTTAGCACACAGAAAGGTCATTATCCCGCTACGTTCCAACGTTTCCAATGAATAAAATTTTGACAGCTTTAAATGGAATCAAATGCCTTGTTTACTTAGATGACATAATTATTTATGGACGAAATTCACAAGACCACAATAATAAATTGACGGAAGTTTTAAAGTGTCTCCGATTAAATAATTTAAAATTGAATTTAAATAAATGTCATTTCCTGCAAAAATAAATTACTTTCCTAGGCCATATAGTGTCTAGTTACGGTATCAGACCTGACCCAAATAAAATTGAGGTAGTTTTAAATTATCCCACTCCGAAATCAGCTAAGGATATTAAAGCATTTATTGGTGCTGGATACTAAGAATTTTAAGACTGTTAAAAAAATACTCCTTTTAAATGGGATGCATTTTGTGATCAAGCTTTTAATGAACTACGAGAGCTATTAACTTCATCACCAATACTGCAATATCCTAATTATGAAAAAGAGTTTCTTGCGATGCTAGTGATTTAGCTTTGGGAGCTTTCTTATCACAAGTTAACCATAATACAGATCTCCCTATCGCATATGCAAGCCGCACACTTAATTCAGCAGAAAAGAACTATGCGACAGTTGAAAAAGAACTTTTAGCTATAATTTGGGGAATTGAACAATTTCGCCTATATATTTTCGGAAAACATTTTATTGTGTGAACAGACCATAAACCACTAAGTTGGTTGTGAAATATAAATGACCCATCGTCACGATTAACACGTTGCCGATTAAAGCTGGAATCATATGATTTTGAAATACGCCACACCCCTGGTAAAATGAATCATGTTGCGGATGCGCTTAGTCGTATTTCTTTCGATAATAATAAAGGTGTAAATGTTATCACACGCCTTCAAGCTTAACATAGTGGAGAATCAGTTGAAGAAGTAGAAGCCAATGATGAAACAAATGGCGATTTATATTACGGAACTTACTAACGAATAGGATATTAATTCAGCTATATCACAGTTTCATGATGGACCATTTGGCGGACATCAAGGAATTAATCGTGCATACAATCGAATGAAAACCTATTTTTAAGCTGCCAGATAAATAAAACAAGCATACAAATAAGAATGCCAATGGTAATTACCAATACTTCTTCACAACCATTTGAACGTATTGCTCTGGATATTGTTGGGCCAAATTAACCCAAATACAGTAAATGGAAACGTATACATCTTGACTATACAAGACGATCTAACTAAATATAGTGTCGCAATTCCATTGCCTAATCAGGAGGACGAAACAATAGCCCGTGCATTTGTCGAACAGTTTATTTGTATATATGGTGCATCGACATCCATATTAACCGATCAAGGAAGCAATTTTTTAAGCAAAATATTTACTAGCGTTACACGTCTGTTTAAAATTAATAAAATGAAAACATCTCCTTATCACCCGCAGACAAACGGAGCCTTAGAAAAAGTCACTTGAACCTTGTTAATTATCTTCGTAATTATACAAATCATGATAAAAACGATTGGGACTATTGGCTACCATATGCAATGTTTTTCTATAATAGTACGCCGCATAGTGTAACAAAATATATGCCTTATGAGCTGTTATTCGGTTACAAACCGATAATTCCATCTTCATTTACAAAACCTATTCAACCATTATATAATTATGATGACTACATTAAACAATTAAATTTCCGAATGCAAACTTCCTTTAAGATTGCGAGAGATAACATAGTAAATTCTAAGGAAAAATCCAAAATTTTGTATGATAATACTATTAATCCTACGAATTTTTTTCAAGGGGAATTAGTATTGCTTAAAAATGAAAATCGTAAAGGAAAACTGTCCCCCTTGTGGTTAAGACCTTATGAGGTTGAGAAAATCATCTCGGACGAAAATTCTATTATTAAAATGGGAAAATGTTCAAAAACAGTTCATAATAACCGATTGAAACACTAGAATAATGAATTAAATATTAAATAGTTATTAATTATAAGTAATTTTTTTAATGTAATCAAATAAATAAATAAAATTCAAATTTGAAAGAAAAATTATTACAAATACAATTTTTACCGTACAAGTACCTATAATTAAGGTTTAATGTTTAAGATGAATTTAAATTACTACATAAACAAAAAAAAATATTTAAGTTTCATTAATTATATATAAATATGTATATGTATATAATATTGTTTTAATAAAAATAATCTAGTGGTGGAGGGGTGTTGTGTGATACGACGTTAAATGGTGTTTAGGTGTAGTATCGCACAACACGCTATAACATCGTAATGTGTAGGAACGAGACCTTATTATTAACATTGTAATAGATTAATTTATTGTTTTTGATTAAGTATTGAAAATAAGAATAACTTTATTTTGAGTGATGGGATTAGATAGTCAGTGTGAATTTGGCGATTGATCTTTAACCAATAAATAAACATAAAATAAGGTTGTTCTATGTGAAATAATAATAAATTACAAAATATTGTTGTTAATAAAAAATAAAACTTAATAATAATTATTTGATTTGGTCATACTATGATATTCTTGATCTTCTTCATCATAACAATGATGATCACTGAAAAAAAAAATTTTTTTTGAGTGTTTTTTTTTGAGTGTAGGTGGAATGTGGAATAACCGGAAGTGTTGGTCGAAAATCTCGTGATAACAATATGAGAGTGCCGCTAAAGAATCTGTCGTTGCCTTTCAAATCTTTCAACGTATACGATTTAAAGCTTCTAATGAATGTTTATGTGCCATTGTACGTTCATCCTAAATTATATTTTGTCATTTTTTAAGCAATTTAGCCATACCTGAATGCGATTTAATATTGCATACTGCATTTTCATTTATCTGTATAATTAACGGCAATTTAAGTGCACAATGGGCAGTTCTTTCGCCATCCAATAAAGTAACAGCAATACTTGATGAAGCGATGGCCAAAGCAATCTCACCTTGAGAACGTATTTTAGAAAAGATGAGGGAAATCAAAAATGTTTTGCCAGTGCAAAAAGAAGAATTACATAAGAGCATGCAAAAAGAAGAATCAATCTTCTTTTGCAGTGATTGCAAGCATTAATCATTTAAATCAGCAATAATGTATGATTCTTCTTGTTGTAAATCTCGATTAATTAAATCACTTGCCGGACGATTGGGTGTTGGTATAGTCTCAATGTAATGAGTGATTTATTTGAAATAATCAGGCATAAGTCTTCCAATTTTATTAATGCTTCATTATACATTATGCTGGTGTATAATCTAAAAATGCATTTCCATGTACGGTGTACTTGTAAAATATCCTCACTCATGGTGTCCTTAAATTTATCTCATAATTCGTTTGGGTTATTTGAAAATCAAGTTCTCAATATAATTGCAAACAAAGCACGAATTTGATGAGAGGTAGAACCGAAAACAGCATCGGTTACAGTTAAATCCCAATTAGAATCTCCGTCTAATAATTGTAATGCGCGACATGCATCATGATTTGTGACATATATTTGACCGTTGACTGTTTTTAAATATTCAAATGATGTTGCTCCTGGAAAAATAATTAATAGCAATCGTGAATGCTTCTATCTCGTCGTCTTGGATGCACAGTGTATAGCCTGCCTAAAATATTCGTAGAAAAAATGCCTGGATATTTGGTGAGCGGTTTACCTCTTTTACGGGGTTCCCAAATTTTTTTGACCTATATTCCATGTAAAATAAGTTGGTACGTCTGAATAAAGAATGGTTTTTGCGAAAGGCCCAAAAACATTTTGTTGTTGGCATAATTTGAAAAATTCCGTTAACGTTGTTTTTGGCGATGCTTCTGCTCGACTAACTGCATTTGCTTCTGTCAAGTAAACACGTTGTCCATTTTCAAGATGGATGGCTAAATGAATTGAAAGAGGTTAGGTTAAGTACCGTTAAAGCAAACCCAAGTTCACAGAATTTTGCCGCCATCCTTCGGTGCCCCATGCGACGTTGGTTCCCGCAGTTCAGTCTAATAGAGGGGAACGGTGTGGATATTGGCGCACCCAGATAGTGGCCTAGTTTACCGCAATAAAGTAATTAAAAAAAGAATAAACTGGAGGAGGAGGGAATTGGGGTATCGGATCTTGAAGTAGTGGGTAAGTCTATCAGCCAATCACGTGGGCAGCCCTGACCGTGGTTGTATTTTGTAAAAATGTCTAGTCAGACATTTTTACTCTAACCTAATTAAAACTATTTGGCCCATAGGCCCTATTTGAGAAAAAGTGTTAGTATTGGCTTGATACCAAATCAAAGATTCTCACAAAAATTTACACACAAAATTTTTCTTTTAACCCTCATGTGAGTGAAGAAAAATATCTTAATTTGAGTGATTAACTTATTTTTTCAACGTTCGTCCAAGTTGTAACATTTATCATTTTTAAATATGATCGTAATCTATACCAATTGAACTAGAAGTTCTCATAAAATTTAAAGTTTTTATTGGGAGTAAAACATACAAAAATAGACGTCTAAAAGGGCAAAAGATACCCGGGTACCCATGTCACTCACATTAGGGTTAAAAACAAAAATTTACCCGACAACAAAAATTGTTTTTTTTTATTAACGCAATAGTTTACAAAAACCAACCCGGACACCACTCTGACCATACGTTGGTCTCGCTAAAAACTGACTGCTTTTTCCCAACCAAAAATTCATACCGCGGTTAGTTTATTTTCTCATCAAAAATTTGATTGAGAGGATGGGGGGGGGGCATAATATTATTAGTACATAAATTGAAATCACTCTCAATCATGTCATAAAAAATTTTGATGATCATTAAAAATACCACGTGTGTCAGATTTGCGCTTAGTACATTTACCATTATCCATACATGGTGAATTGAGGTTGATGGCACCACATGGACCATGTATTATGTTTATCGTTACAATCTGGAACAATTCTGGATCTACTGTTTCATCTGGGATTTCTGCTGATATAATCTGATCGATTTCTTCTTGCCTAATTTTGTTATTCAACGCGTCTCTCCAAATAAGTGGTGTTTTGCTATAAAATAGATTAAAGATTTTAGTTTTTGTTTGAAAACCCGTGCCGTTATGTCATGTCGATCATTAGCTGATTGGCCTTGCAATAAATATTTTTTGGTTTCGTCCCACTGCGGATTACATGTAAATGTGATGAATAAATCTAGTTTACTTAGAATCTACTTAGAAGTGTATGACGAAGGTAGGATGCACATTTGACCAATTTCATTAGGGTTTACATTGCCATCCACAATATTGTTTATGGCATCGCGCAAATGAATGTATTCTTCGGACCTTAACTTTAACTGGTTGAATGGAATATAACCGAGACGTTCACTTTCAATTCTAGCAAACATATCGGCAATAAATTGGTGGTATAAATGTTTGCATTTTAATATGTGGTTATCCATATTGGTTCGAATCATAAGCCTGTGTGCATAGAAATTCATAGCGATAATTTTTTTATTCATTCCTTCACCTAAAAGTTAAAAAAAAATGTATTGTAAATATAAATTTGTTTATGGAATTTGTAATGGTTATATTAACCTGTTAAAGGATTCCTTTGTTCGATGTTTATATGGTAGACATCCTCGCCCTCCCAAAAAATTAACGGATACTGTAGTGCGTCGTAAGAACGATGTGTATCTGCAATGACTTGTATGGTGTTGTTGCGGCGCATAATGCGTATATCGCGTTGTTCGAATGTATCGCCAATTTCAGTCACTGTTGGAGCATTAAAACGCTGCGCATGTTGGCCAATAGGCACTGTATCGGCTTTAATAACGATCATATAATTATCGTTTTGTAATTGATTGGAAACTTGCAACAATAGGATGAGGTTATTTTTTTATACCAAAAATGTTTCTAAATCGGCTACGATAGCTCGTTCCTGTATTACTTGAATGTGATTGTACTCGCAACGGATTTTAGACTGCTCTTCTTCATCTCCCATAAAGTAAACTTGTAGAAATTTTGGTGTTTCCGTGAGTAGAGGATGTAAAGAGCCCATTTTGAGATAAACATGGCCCTGTATCTTGATTGTTGAATTAAATGTGCGTCCTTGTCCATATTATTTCTAAACAATTGTACAGCACAATGGAATGTCTAATACTGAAATGACAAATGAACAACGATTTTGATTTTGTTTTTTCAATAAACACCATTTTGCAATTTATTTAAGGTTACTACGATCTATAGTTTTACTTTTAACATTATTTGCAGCAGGCACTTGGCGAAATACACTTACACTTAATAAACGCACATTTATTAAACATTTTTGTTTTTTTTTAACAAAGAACATGTTTTAAGTTATTGTAAGATACTCATAACCTGAAAAATACTGAATATGTATGTATATATCATAAATTAAATTTGAAAAACAAAAAAATTCATAAAAAATGCATTAAAGACAAACAACGCCACCTTTCGGATTTTTGTGATTATTTTTGTGGTTACATTTAAATTTAATATTGTTGAAATGAAAAACTACATTTTCGTAACTATTTCTACCTTAGCGCCACCTATCGGGTCCAAATTTTGCCCAAAACTTTTTTTTTATTCAAATAATGTATAGTGTGAATTTGAGTCTAATCGGTCCATAAATACGAAGTCTAACACAAACAAAAACAATTCGAAGCACCACACGAACATATTGTGTCAATATAAGTTGGATAGCTTTAGCGGTTCAGGCGTGATTGTCGGTCATACATACGGACCAACGTTTTTATATATTAAGATGGTTTGAGAAAACAAAATCTCTTTCTAAAAACACGATTAAACTGGAAACAAAAAACTAATGTTTTTACAGGATTTTTTAGTATTTATAAATGTTGTTTACTCAGTCACCACCAAAATGTGGTTGAGAATGTACGCGGACAGCAATCATTTTGAATCACAGGTATATATATAAAAACATAATTAAAAAATTATAGAACAAAATAATATTGCCTTTGTTTATATAGGAACAAATTAAAGCGCGCACTAAATCCGGCAAATTTTTCATATACAGTTTTACAATTTCAAAATATTTTATTCTTAAGGAAAATTAAAGAGCAACAATTTTCATAGTCATTTACTAAAAGAAATTTTTCTATGCAAATGTGACCACATTTTCAGTGATGATAAATGATGATGAAACATATATAGTGGCCGTTCCTATAGCAGCTCTACGATGGGCGATGGATTTTACCAAACGGTTGGATATGATGGCTCGTTCAGTAGAGAAATTATAACTTGTTTAAACTATAGCTGCGTCAGACAAAGTTTGATGGTATACCAACAATGAATTTTAAGGCCACATTTGGTGCATTTGTCACCACACGTCTGTGGTAAGCCGAGAAATTTTTTGTATTATGTTATGCCCTTCTTTCACCAAAAGAGCTAATCAGTGACCTTCTTCGATTCTCTATTGGAAAACTGCAGTCACGAGCGTACGTAAGGTGCGCGTCTAATCCAAAAGAGGTATATCAATCGTTTAGTCTCTTATTAAACATTCCTTAACTTCCGAATCACTATCGTTATATATATGCCATGTTAACTGTGTTATGTACTTCGATTCCAACATTTAATTAGAGCGTATGAATGTGTGAGCGGATGAATGTGTAATATTGGCACCTTTTCCTATCTGTTTAAAACCTGGGCAATTTCGGTCGAATTTAGAGGTGTGCTTAAAACACCACGTTTAGTCGTTCGGTGTTTAGTAGCTAAAATATTTAAAATGGCTACTAATTATGCCGAAGTAATATTAAATGACTAGGGCTTAATGACCTGGAATAGGATTTTCAAATATGATATTGTATTTGAAAATCTTATTCCAGGTCATTAAGCCCTAGTCATTTAATATTACTTCGGCATAATTAGTAGCTATTTTAAATGTTTTAGCTACTAAACACGTAGTGTTTTAAGCACACCTCTAAATTCGACCGCTCCTAGGCACTAAAAACGTTTAACAATAAAACTTTAAACAATATTTACCGGACAAGTGATCCAGTGGTTAAAGCTTCGGCACTTGGACCGGGAGGTACCGGGTTCGAACCCCAGCAGAGGCAGAAAGCGAATTTTCGTCATCGATTACGATCGGTTCAAACTCTCACATTGCATTAAATAAACAAAAGGAATGGCAAACCTAAAAGTATGAAAGTAAATTGTAACAACAGACACCCAAAACATTGGAGCAAAATACAATACCTTTTGAAATCTGGCAGTAATTTATCAAAACAGTTGAACGAAACTACTCGGAATCGAAAATCGATGATACTTTATCAAAAACCGCTCCACATAGACAAACGTATGTAACAAATATTTTTTTTTTAATTTTAATTATTTACCTTATAGAACTTTCTTTACGAAAGCCTAATTAAAAATTGAAGGCTGGTTCCATATTAGTGGATAAACAAACTAGTCACTAGAAAAACGTTAATCAATCCATAAAGGCTAATATTTTTACTTGAATTTTACTCGCATCTAAAATAGGGACAAAAACGACGTTCAATTATAATGAACTACGGATGGCTACTTAATTTGAAGTAAACAAATTGTTCACTTTAAGCTCGAAATATAACAACAGCAATAACGACGAGTGTCGACGAATTACTAAAAACTATCACTGTAGCTAAAAGCGATGCCACATACACATATCTACGGACGACTTCTAAAAACAGATTTTACATTTACGAATTAATTACAGCATATTTTTGATTTAAATTAATGAGATCGTATGTAAAATATCTCAAATTAGTAGCCAAAATAATAAATTTGTAATTATTTAATAATTTTAATTGAAAATAATGATTTTTCCATTTAGCCGTTTCTAGCAACGGATAAATAGAAAAATGAATATTTTTCAATTAGAATTATTAAATAATTGTAAATTTATTATTTTGGCTACTAATTTGAAATATTTTACATATTATCTCATTAATTTAAGTCTAAAATATGCTGTAATTAATTCGTAAATGTAAAATCTGTTTTTAGAAGTAGTCCGTAGATATGTTTATGTGGCAACACTTTAACAGAGCAAGAGCGTCAGCGTATGGCGATAAAAAAACAATCACAAACGTCATGACCTCGACATATTTTATCTATGTCAAAATGGATTCTAAAAGTTAGCCAACTCGGATAATAAAAATTTTAAAATTATAAAAATTGTTTATGTTTTTGACATGTGACGTTCGGGCGTCACCAACTTATATATATAAAAAAAACAGTTGGTAGCACTGTTTCATCGGCGATAAAAATAGAAATATACTCTAATGTGGTCTTACTTTGGTACAAGCTAAATCTATTCTGGAATAGAATTAATATTGTGCTCAAAGTAACAACCAAAGATATTATTATTTTATTTTTATTAGTTGGTAACAATTACATTTTGAAATTGAAAATAACGTAAAAATGCAACTAATATATTCAATTAAATAATAATGTTCTAGAACATTAATGAATATTATTACAAATCGTAACTAATTTCTCGTCTTTGTTTAGAAAAATTCGATGTTAAAATATCAAAGATCACTTTTATATTTCTATTGCCAACAATTAAAAATAAAAGTATTTACTAAAACTGCAATGGTGGTTTAATGTTCACCACCAGATGACTACAGGTAGAATAGAATTATATTATTCTATTGACGACTATTAAAGTTGGGAATGTGACATCTAGCGCATTAAAAATAAGCTCATTGCGGGTTTTTTTCTATGAAATTTTAGCAAGGCATACTTTATGAAAATAAAAATTAACATACAAAAATATCCGGAACAAGCTTATTTTTTTTGCCGTCAGATCCACTTATAGTTGTCTATACCCGCAGAAAAGTTCGTTTAAAACAATGCCAATTTGGAATTATATACATATATGGGATTGTTGTTGTAAATTTCTCAAAGTAAGAGCGCATAAATTTGTTTCAACGAAAAAATCGTCGTCGCCAGCTTCGATGGTTGTGTTTGTATTGCATATTTTCGGTGTTTTGTAATATGACAGGCGATTTCGCTCGTCGTCTTCGTTCTTGTTCTGTTTTGAGCTTTACTTTGGGTTTTTGGGATTCGCATTTTATTTCGTATCCCAAGTATAACAAAACGAAAGTAAAAATTGAGCATAGTATTTTCCTTCGTTTTCATCCAAAATTAACGAAAGTTAAACTTCACATTATAATGATAGTGTTTGTAGCGTATATGTATACTGTGTTGTTACTACTGTATACTGTGTTACCGCAATTTTTCTTTCGTAGGAATGTGTATAGCGTGTAATGTACATGGTTTGTTTTTATTTTTCATGTTCACGACATGAGTTTGGTAATTTTATAAAATTTTGTTAAAAAAATTTAAAGATGTGCGTTAATTTAAATAAAATTACATCAAAATATATTTTATATCTATTCAAATATTGTTTTCATAAATTAATTAATTTCTAGTTCAGTTTTAAGTTTTTAGGTAGAAAACAAATGCAAAAATAATAAACTTGATGTGCAATAATCATAGTACCTATTTGGAAAATTATTTAAACTTTTAATATTACAATCAAAGAATAATTTCAAATTGTGTAATAATAAAAAATAATTAAAAAATTAACTAAAATATAATTTAGATTCGTGTATAATATGTATATATGTATGTATATTTTTATACCGCAAATTTAATAAAATAAAAATATTCATTTTAAACCTAAATTTTTATTTTGCTCTCACTTTTGCATGCCGCCATCTTTTTCTTCTAACATTTTCAAATATAGCATTTTACATTCATGCACAACCTCGCTCCCGCCATTTTGTTTTTTGTCTTTTCTGTTCACACATACATGTATACAATTCTCCTTTATTGAGTTTCGTTCAGTTTCGTATAATCGCGACACGTTTCATACGTTTTATTTTAATAAATTGCAACTCAAACTTAGAAAAATACTAGACTAAGTTTAGTACTTAAGTACGAATATCGCCAGAAAAATTGAAAGTAAAAATACTTGGGATATTATACGCCCAGCAAACAAACGTTGATAGCAATATGAAACAGATTGAACCATTTGCACAGGTCGAAGTGAGGAAACAAATAAATTTACTTCGGTTTCTTTTATAATTATAATACATACAGATACACTGCATATTACCCCTACTTATTTTCTTGTTTATCAATTTCATTTAGAAAAATTTCTATTTCATTTTTATCAATCTGGATATTTCATTTGAGGTGTGAGGTGATGCAGAATCTACCTAAATATGTATTTATTTAAGTAGATTCTGGTTGATGTGTAAAATATTCATGATGTGTATGATGTTTATTTTACAATTGTTTTCAGATGGACAATACATGGACAACATATTAAATTAGTATACAAAATTAAAAATTTGTAGATGTATCTGCGAGTGTATACACTTGGTATATACAACAAAACATAAAAATAAAAAATATTAGCTGTGTTGCTTTCAAAATTTTACAACAACTATTGCATTGTATTAAAGCCGATTTTCTTAGAATGTTAAGAAAAAAAATTTTAGGATTAGGGGAAATAAAATCATTTTATGGTTATGATGTTTACCGCAAGGCGTTATTTTTTCTATTTTTCTCGAAAAAATTATCTTTTAGTAAAATTTGGCATTTGTTATAGTAAAATACCGAATTTAATTTGATCTATTTCATAAAATAAAAAAAACTAAAATAAATATTAATAAAATGAACCAACACAGAATTAAAACGCATTAAAAATTAAAGCCAAAAGTTGTTGCTTTCACATTTCTTAGCTAATCCGATTAGATTAGTGAAAGCAACACTACTATTGTCTCTAGTTAAACCGTTAAGTTAACGTAGGGGAAACAAACCCGATTTTTCGGTCGGCAAAAATACGAAAAGCGTGGAATTAGGTGCATCAATTTGAAGTAAAAATTGAGCGCTCTAATTATAAGCTGTTTATGCGCTCATTGTACGCTGATTTGTATTACTGGGCGAATTACGATGATTGTGCTCTTCGTTGTTTTTGATTTCATAGATTGTCGTTTCTACTTGATTTCTATTTTCAAAACAACAACATCAATTTCCAGTATTTTTTAATTGTTGTTGTTGTACTACAAAATTCTACTACGTTTTACTTTACTTATTTGTAGGAAATGAGAAACCTACTAACAGCGTGCTTCAAATGAGATGAAGTATATTATTACATCTGTCGACTGTCATCGATTTATGTAAAAGAAAATCCACTTTAAAATACTTTCAATTATGCTGTATATGTATAAGATAGCGAAAATTTGACAGTGGTATAACCCAACAAACAATTTTTCCAAATTTTGGTGACTCTAAGTCACAGACCGTTTTATAAGGGGTATATATTGGTTTCCGTGTTATATAAAAATTTTAGTGGGTATATAAGAGTATTATAGCAATACCATCAGAAGCGAAGTTATTTTAAAGTTCTTTAGAGTTACTTAAAGCTATCAAAAGACGAGATTTACTTTAAGTTTTATTAGTTGGTGATGAAACTGTTTCTATCACCGTTCTATAAAACTTTAAGTAGCTGTTACCATTTGATACATTAGAAAGTTTTATAATGGTTAAGGTTACCGTCGTTATACAACTTACTGATACCAAATTTTATACAGGTATGGATGGTTACTTTTACAAACCCCGATTACTATTAGAACCGTCAGTGACTTTAATAAAAATCGCGAACATTTAGTAATAAATAATACCATTATAAAATGTATATAATAAATTGCTCCGTTTTAAAACTGCTTCAAAATTCACGTTGCCCAATCTGTCGGAACCATGCACAAATTCGGAAGTTACCATTATTAAAATAATATTATATAAATGTAATAATACCAAACAATTCTATGATTTAAATTTCGAAGTGGAACCTAACCATACATTTTAATAATATTTTTTAAAGTTTTAAAAAGGTAATACAGTTTCCTTAATATAAACACAGTTTATATTACACCTAATAAAGTTTATAATGGTAATTTTTATAATGCGCATGTCAACAATGAACTTTTTCGTTACTAATAGTTATGTAACGTACAAAGAGTAATAAAACGTCACAACTAGTTATATAGTAGCACAGCTAAAGCGTGGATGTTACTATTAATTATATAACACGACTACAGATAACAACATTTTCCAAAAAGTATATAAGAGCACAATTTCGAGGCACTGACGGTGCCTTCAATGTTTTTAATATTTCTAGATGTTTTATATGAGTAACTCCGTTTATATAAAGAACTAACAGTTTATATTGCACTACATTAGTTTTTATAGAGGTATTCGATTCATTCGGCCATTTTTTTAATTTTTTACCAATGTCAATTATAAAATGTAGGCTAGACGCAAATTTTTAAAATGCAAATATCTCTTTCAAATTAATTAATAATGCGAAGAGAACAACTATTTTGATGTGTTTAGTATACCAGAACAATAAAAAAATTAATTTTAAGATGTAATATCTTCTAATTAAATTTCCTTTTATTTATCGTAATTAATTAAAATTTTTAAATATTGCTTATTTTTAAGGCGCGCTGTTGTTTTTAGTCCTATCAGCAACAATAATCACAGTGAAATTTAAATCGCAGTTGATTTCCATCATATAGGCCCATAAATCGCAATCATAATCAACATAATTATGCGTAATTAATGTAAAATGTTAAAATAAATTATAAAAAGATGTACAACCATTTTAGCATTTTTTGTTTGTTTATAAAACTTGTACAAAATAAATGTATTGTAGTATTTATGAAATATTTTTTATAAAAGTAACAATAGTGAAAGACAAAAGTAAAATTTGACAATTATGAGAGTTTATGGAAACGTTTCTAATGCCATTATAAAGAATGTTTTAAAGTTATATTAAGGTAATATGAATGTTTTCGTTACTTTAATTAAAAAACTAGAATTTATATAATGTTACCATATTCAAGTATCGGCAACCCTTATAAACTCCTCCATTTAAGCTCTTTAAGGGGTTTATAGAGGTAACGATCAAGTTTCGAACACTAACCTATAAAACTTTGGTTATATAATTTGGTGATGGAAATATTACAATTACTACTATAAAATAAAAATTGTTTGTTGGGAAGAGATTACGCTACTCGCCGCAAGTGGCAGCACTATCACTAAAGAGAATTAAATTTGTTATGTAATAATTAGTAATTAAAGTGAAAAAAGTCTAGTGAAAAAAGTTTTCTCAGCGGAATAAAATATTAAAATTGATCCTTAAAATGGCAAATTGATTGATCTCGAAAGTAAAGAAAATCGGTATACGAATTAGTCTTGAAATTTAACAATGTTTCGTCTTTTCGCCATTTCTTAACGAATTGCGATGAAATTTCGATGGTAGTATTGATCAGGGGTTTTAAGGTAAGTTTTGGACAAAATTCTAGGATCTGTTCATGCTGGACTAAGCTTGGCCAAATAGTATCTGTACATTCTACACGATTTAAATGGACTTTAAACTGGAGAGAACTCGGCTATTTCTTAATTAATAATTGTAAAATTTGCATTTCATAGAGCGACAATTCGGAAAAAAATTATGGATTAGAATTTTCACTAGAATTTTTTGATTTTATGCGGACATATACGTTATTTTCAGTTGTTGGCCAATATCTCAAAAACTTCTACTAGGAACCAATACTATCGATTGTTTTTCTAATAGTCTAGGTTATACTGAGACTACATGGAAAATTTATGGACTAGAATTTTCACTAGAATTTTTTGATTTCTTTAATCAACCTTATCAAATGCTTGGGTTAGGTCTAAGAATCTATTATATTGATACGCTTAATTTTTAGTTTGTCCTCCATTGTTAACCTATTTCCCGTGCGCATATATTAATGAAACATATATCAGGTGAAAGGTATTTTTCATATATTTCGAGTTTTATTAAGATAAGTGCACGGGAAATATTTGTAAAAGCGAAGAAACGTTTTACCTATACTGTAAATCTTATATATTAATCACGACGCCAGAATGTCATGACAAAATATGTTTGTTTTGAATCTGATCATGCGCATTACACCGTTACAATGACAAAATTTATTAAAATTGCTGATGTTTTTGTCATAACACTGTGACGACAAAATGAGTAGAAAATTTGTATTCGACCCTCAATTAAACAAAACAGAGAACATAAAATGTTTTTACATACATTTTGGTGTTAATAGATGTGAGTGTAAAAATACAAATTTGTCATGGCACTCTATCGTCATGGCAAAATTTTCGAGTGAAGATCGACCTTAATACTTACACAAACATAATATCTATGGAAAGTTTGGAATAATCATTTCCGTCCGATTTCAGGCAAAACTCATGGGATCTCTTAATTTATGAGAAAAGGTTAAGTGAGAAGTTTCGTCCCGATATGTGGTTGATTTGTGTCTCAGTATATTTCGTAACCGGATATTTTATTAAGCTCTTAATTTTATACTCGAACTAGCGTGACATGTCATCTGCTTTTTGTGTGGTGGTAAATCGACTATACCTAATCTATCTCTATCTCATATATATCTACATATAATCTACATGATTATGTATAATCTACATAAGTAAATACATTAGTTTTGGTTATGTTGTTAATACGAGATTTGTTTTGGAAAATGTCAAAATTTTTCATATACAAATGAAAATAACACACAAATACAGCGGTCCTTGTGTACATTTCTTATTAAATATTTAGATTAAAGTGGGGTGCTACGGCGATTGTGTGCTTTTCCCTTTTGAGATTTTAATATTTAGTTTAAGCGCGTAAGTGGTTATGTGATCCCGAGCGTGCCCTTCCCGTTTGAAATATGAATATTTGGCACGTAAGTCATACTGTGTGCATTTGAGCTCGTGGTTGCCGTTTAAGATTTAAAAATTAACCGCGTATATTAATTTACTTTATTTTTGATTAAAGTGCATCAAATTTACATTTTAAAAAAATTTCTTAATCATTTCTTAACCAAAAAGTCAATAAAATGTATTCACGTGACTGATTATTTAGTCACAGATCAGCTAGTATTGCTGAATATACATCCTTTTTTCCAGCGCCTCCTAAATTGTATCAGTAATCCTATGTACCTATTCTATCGTTGAATGCCTTTCTATAATTGGCTTTAGCTTCTTGAGAAACAGTCTTTCGAAAATCTTTGATGTTGTTTTAGCAAAGAAATTGGCCGACACGATGTTTTGTCGTTTAGCGGTTTATTAGGCTTTGTAATCATTAGGATTTCCGCTACTTTTCACTGTCTCGGAACCTAGTCTTAAGATAGCATTGATTTTGCTGTAGTTTCTTTAGTGCTTTTTCGGATAGGGCTTTGGTTATTTGCCACACTATCAGTATCCAGGGACTTTTTTATCATTGAGGTTTTTGATGTTGTTTGATTTCTTTCAGAGTAACTGGTGCTACCAGATGCCTCGTCTATTTTGCTTAGAGGTTTTAAGTATTCATTTTCTGCTTATCCAGTTAGTGGTGTGAATGTATTTTCTATGTGTTCGGCAAACAGATCAGCTTTTTGTTTTTCGCTACCAGCTCAGATTCTATCAACAAGGAATAGTCCGTGCCAGGTTTACGTATCAGGTTACTTAGGAAGCTAGCAACTGCCTCATTCTTAACCTCCTTTATAAGTAGTTTAAGTTTGTTGCACAAGTTTTATCAGATTGTTTTGTCTTCAGGCGCTCTACTTGTCTACCAAGTCTTACGAGCTCTTCTGTTTTCGTTAACCAACTCTCTCACTTCAACTGGATAGTATATATTTTTTTGTGATATTCTTTGCTGATCAAGAGTATTTTCCCAGGCCGCATTTTGTATACTTTCAATGAGCCTTTCCAGTTCTTGTTCTATCGTGTAAGCGTTCGAGATCTGTACCTATAGATCGACACTTTCTTCGACTATTGCAACCGAAAATATTCCGTGTTTGTGATGTAATTTGTTAGTCTTGGAGGGCCTCCTTTCCTTATTACATTGCCACTTATTGTCATTAAAACTGGAGAATGGTCTGATCATAGCCCTACTTCATTTTCGACTACTAAGTTTTTTTCGGAGATGCCTCTTGATATATAGAAATCCAGAAGGTCAGGAATTTTATTTGGGTCTGTAGGCCAATAGGTTAGCTTTCTACTGGAATGAAACTCCACATTTTAATGTTCTGTCTGTTTCGAATAGCTCCCTTCTTTTGGGAGAGAAGTTCTATTTGATTCCCAGAATATGTCTTTCGCGTTAAAGTCACCTCCAGTAATAAAATTACTACCAAGCGATTTAAGATGTTTGATGTAGTCATCTTTTTTGGGTTATATCTGGGCGGACCGTATCGTCCTCCTTTATTTTTAATTATTCGTGGTGTTTAATATTATCCTTAATAAAGATTGCTGGCCCGCCTCTAGCTCTTTCTGCTGGATGTAGAGCTTCATAGCACTTGTATCCACCTATTTTGGCATACGAGGTTCTGGTAAAATGACTTCCTGAGATTACGCCGTTTGCATTCCAGGTAGCAATTCTTAAATAGTATGTTATTTTTTTTCTTGTTAAGTTGACGATGATGACTTCTTTAGTTTTACTTGACACATCCGATGTATTTTCCAGGGTTCCTAGATAGACTTGGTCCTTGTTTTTTCAGTAGCTCGTCCATAGATTCTAGTCTTTGCTCCTGCGCAGCCAGATGTGAATTGATAGCGCTTAGCTTCTGAATTTTTGAAGGACATTGTTTTCCTGACTCGGTGTTTTCTTGATATTTTCGTACTGCTTAGCTTTTTGTGCATATATAGTACCTTCTCTTAATTTGGTGCTATTTAGAGGGATTTTTTTTGGGTAGGATTGCATTTTAGGTTGAGAACTCTAACTTGTTTGATTTCTCTCGCCACGTTGCAGCCTCTATAAATTGCTAGATGGTTATTACCACAGATTTACAAAGTGTTCCATCAACACCCAGCCGGTGTACGTCGCAGAGGAAGACCCCAACTGCGCTGGCGTGTCGACGTCGAACAAGACATACTCGTATTAGGATGTCGAAATTGGAGGACGAGAGCGATGGGCCGAGACGGATGGAGGACCATAGTGCGGGCGGCAAAATCCCTTCATGGGATGTAAATGCTAGAGAGAGAGAGAGAGAGATTACCACAGTGTATGCATTTCACTGGTTCGTTCTTACTTTTGTTGAATTCTTTTGAAGGATGTTTTCTAGCGCACTTTACGCATCTGATGCCGTATTATTGAAAACGGTGGAAGTTTCCCCAATCGGAATACAATTTGCTTTGAAATTCTCTATAGTATCCGAAATTTTCGTAGGCTACTTTAATCATTTTTTTAAATTTATTTTCTTTTTTTAATATTAAGAAACATACTTTTAATGAATAATTCCGACTGGGTAAATCGATTGGAAATTATTCGAAAAGTAAAATACTCGAAAGTACTTCTAGCTACTCATAACTATCCACTAAAAAATTTTGGGTTTCTTATGTTTTATTTCTAACTAACAAATTGGCGTTCCATTAAACATCTACTCACAAGTGGTGCTTGCAAGTACTTTGCTAATGCCAATGGAACACGGCATTAGCAAAGTAGTTCAATTTTACTAATATTGAAAACAAATTTGAAAAAATGATTAAAGTAGCGGGCGACAAATTCGAATAAAATAGAGAATTTCAAAGCAAATTATATTCCGATTGGGGGAAATTTCCACCGATTTCAAAAATACGGCCCCTGGGCTCCCTATTACAGTATTTCCGTGTGTGGTTATATGTATGCCTGATAGTTGTAGCATTTTAGCATTCTACTAGTGTTCTTTTTTAATGTCTCCCTGTACTCTATCAATGCTATCAGCGTTGTCAAATGTTAGCATGAAAAGGAGAGGTCAACTTTGGTTGTTTCCCTTTCACCCATTGCGTTTTTAGTGACCCTTTTTTAGTATGTTCGCAGCTTTTAGGATTTTGAATCCATTCTGGTTAAGTTCCTCAATTATTTATTCGTTTGGGCATGTATGACTTAGCCCTCTGGTCCTCTTTCATAGGTGAACCATTCGATATTTTGAGCAGTGATTGAATTTGATAACATTCTGCTGGTTTCTGGGCGAAGTGCATCCACTTTCTCAACGTTATTATTCAGTACATCGTTTGGAACTACCTTCATTACTTTTTTAATTATTTCATATTTAATATTTACTAACATTAAATATATTAATGGGTGGAGGTGGTATCTCTAGTATTGGTTGATTTTCCTAAATTTTGCCTTGGTTGATTACGTTGGATGTATTAACTGGTTGCAGTGGTATCTCTCTCAGTAGTAGTGATACGTTTTTATGTACCATGGACGACTAGGTCGTTGGTCCATGGACGACTAGGTCGTTGGAAGGTTGTGGTTTTCTTACGCTCTGTGTTGATTGTTTCACCTCAGGCGAAGCTTCTCTTCTTTTTTTGTTTTTACTTTTAGTTTTAATTTGCCTTCGTGATGGCAAGGTGATATAGTATTTTTTTGGCTTGATTTTCATTTTTGATTACATCGATTTCTTCTTTAAGCTGTTAGACTTCTTTGAATAACTGTCCATTGGTAATGCGAATCTCTTTCTAACGATTTTTTAAAATCAGAGTTTCCTCTAGCGTGT
Organism: Nephrotoma flavescens; assembly: GCA_932526605.1. Classification (NCBI taxonomy): domain Eukaryota; kingdom Metazoa; phylum Arthropoda; class Insecta; order Diptera; family Tipulidae; genus Nephrotoma; species Nephrotoma flavescens. Next base: position 228,971,889 of record OW052220.1, read on the forward strand.
TTCACATCCTCCATGCGTTCAGCATTTTCATTCTTCTGCTGCGTGGCGGGATGCATTTGTCTAGGACTCTAGGTAGTGATCTACAGATTCTTGAGCTTGGTGTGCGATAGGTTCTGCAATGGTTGGCTCACCCCAGAATCCATTGAGCCAACCTCAACTGTGCAGTTGACGTACCACCTGAGGCAAAAATTCCGTTTCGTCATACATTCGTTACCTTAACGGCTGGAACCTAACCAGTGAGATTGGTAGTGGGTCAATCAATAAAACGTAATTTTCTCCCTTCTCGATGTTGTGGTTGACATTTGGGCTGATATATAGACCGTCTAGACCATCTACAAAGGAAACTAGCGTCTGACATGAATGAAAATTTAGAATGGCCAGACCTTAATTTAGCGTTTTATTTTCAAAATTAATTCAAAAATTTGTAAAAAAATCCAAAAATTGATATAGTGAACAATTGTTAGACTAATTTTAATAAGAAGTTCTTAGTTTTATAGGGAAAACTTTCTTTTATAGAGAAACAGTAAGTGTGGAAAAGTAAGGACGCGGTTTTCGCTTTGGTGTCCGTCCCTGTGTTGGTCTGTGTTCTCTCTACAGCCAAGTGGATTGACTAATTTTGATGAACCCTCATACTTGGGCATTTTCCAAGTGGTAGGAGGTTCAAATGGGGTTTTGGCGGAGGTTCGTCCACCGGATGTGGCTGCTTATATTATCTTATGTTGGCTTAACTTTTATTAGTTTTTGATGCTTTTTCAATTATTTAGGAAGATAGGAAATGATTATATTAGTAATAAACTGTTGTTTCGCCATAGTTCAGCCACTTGGGCATGGATGACTGATCGGGATAGAACTTCGTACCTTGAAGATTTTTGGTAGGTTAGAGGAGGTGGCAACCACCATTGAAGCTTTTCCGTGCTTGGCAGCATTTTAGTATACCATTTGCGTGGGACTCGGTTAGGCATGGCTCGGATCTAGGTTGAACTTGTAGCAAGGCTGGTCATAATCATTTTCCGTGAATGACTAATTTTGATAGAAACCGTTTTTTGCGGGAGCTTGTTATTGTTTGCAAATGATTTGGGGGACGCAAGATTTGCAAAAGGTCTGCTAGGCGCGGGAATGTTCTGGATTGGATTTGGACGGGGAATGGTTTCTTTTGATTCTTTGTTTTTTGCCCATGCAAAAAAAAATCCAATTCTAAATTTACTTGGCATCTTGGTCCAGGACATTTTTCTGGAATTTGGTTTGTAAAAAAATGCTCGTTTAATTTTTAAGGGGATTTGTTTCCGAAACAAACTTGTTTGATTTTTGTTATTTGGAGACGAGCTGTCGACTACGGTTTGAGATTGTTATAATGTGCGGCATACACATACAAACACAACACTTGGTGTTTTCTATTTTAGCTGACAGTTTTTTATTTTTACCATTTTTTCAGAACGAGAGAAATCGAGAAATCAACTTCAGTGAACGTGGCTAATTTATTATTGATTACGTCAATGCCAGTATATGAGTATACGGCCAATTCATGAGTATCGTGCGCTCGTGCGCAGTTGATTATGAACGTCGATTCTCAAACTATTATTACTATGGTTGATGTGTTATATGTGTTGAATGTGTTGATGATGTGTCGATGATTGTAGCATCAATTATTTTCAGAATAATTTTGAATATTGATTCAATATATGGTACTTTGAATGGTTTAAAAAAATATATTTCCTTCCACAAAATTTTAGAAATTTCTTCAATTGGGTTTTAAATTGACATTCCCAAATATTTTCGAACCTATTTTCATCGATTTTGTCAAATATCTGGGAAACTATTCGTGTTCAGGTAGGCCGACAACTTTTAAGAAATATTTGGGTCAATTGTGATAAAATTGGTGAGAATCTAGAACCCTGATGAGTTAACGATTTTCACAATATTTAAAATGAATTTCCATTGGCTCCTTATGAATTTGAGCGAATCTCATTTATTCTCACAATAACAAGTTATCACAGAGATTACAAAAAAATTCAATCATGTACAAGTAACTCTTACGGGTCTAGCTTATCAAACGGCGTACGAACAAATTGGCCATAAGAAATTACTTCTATACATGAGTTTCATTCAAAAATCAAAAGGCGGGCCGTTGAAAGTTTTGTTCAAAAAAATCGTAATGAGCAAGTTTATAATGAAACCGCACAATCGTTATTGGATTGGGCAAACCCGTATGAGTTATTGCACTCTCATTAAAACTCAAACCATGAATAACGAATTGCTCATTTCACAAATGGCTGTTTTCGGCGAGTCTCCGTTTTAAGCGAATTAACCTTTTCATTGAATTTTCGTTCGTAGTCGTTTTCGGCTAATTATCATTTTCGTTTAATTGTCTTTATACTTTTTTGATGAATTGTCGTTTTCGTTGAACCGTTGTGCTACCGGATTAGTATCACATTCTCTCGATTACATTTTTTATTGGATTAACTAACGACTTAACAAAAAATCACAATGATGATGAACTTTCAAGATACACCATTACCATTACAATCGAAAAACATAAAAAAGATATTGCGTTCTCCTTAATACTCGTACTGCCACCAATGAATTATTTCGTTTTGTATTTTATGTACGTTTGTAATTTTTTTTTTTTACATCTGCTACTTAAAGAATATCGAAAAACCCGCAAGCTAATCTCAGTTCATTGAAATATCATCGCTAATCGTCTATTTTATATATCAAAATATTATCTTGTGTAAATTTTGCTAACTCACTGTGTGCTATATACAAGTTATGTCTGTATTCGCAGTATGTACCCCCCCTACTCCATATATATCTCATACCCATTTCAATCAAGAGCTGCGCTTCTTTAAATAGTTTCGGTGTATAGTCTTCATGCTCTACCAAATTTAGATCAGCATCAGAATAAAAAGTTTTAATGCTTTTAAAAAAATTTCACTCTTGTATTAAACTTTGAAAAGGAACGAAAATCTATACGTATATGGATAAGACGTAATTGATTTAATTTTTCTTGCTGTTTTATTTTAATACCAATTTTTATTTTAATCTGATGTCTTAATTCCAATCTCAACGAACTTCTAAATAAAAGAAATTCAAAATTGAAAAATTTACTTTTATGAGAAACTTAACTTCAAAACGCAATTATAGCGAACCGTCTATTGATTTTAATTCGCATTCATTGGACGTGTACGATAAGATGTCGAGTTTAATTTTACGTACCATCCCTAACAAAAGTTAACCCCTTAAAATAAAACAAAAAATGATTAATGGATGCTGTTACGTATATAACAACACAAGTAATAGGCTGCTAAAACTTTTGTAATGTGAATTTTTAATTCATGATGTAAACTGTCTCATTAAACTTAAGTATGTGGTGCTCCTATATTTATATAGATGATGAGGACGAGGATTGAACTGTTAAACTTAATTAATTTTCATTTAATTTATGAAAAAATTAAAAAAAATTGATGCCAACATTTTTTTTTGTGTATCCATTTTTCAATGTCTTGTTCGTTTAGTATGATTTTGTTAAAAAAAAAATTTAACGGAAAACTTGGAAAAATTATGCGAATATTATTTAATAAAAATTTTTTTTATAACTTTGAATCATAAATTTTATACAGCTTTTTTATTTTTAAACATTATTAATGATTTATTTGTATTTTTTATGGCTCTTAGTTATGTATGGGGAACTCGTGTGCTAGAGAATCGGGGGGTTAATTCGTTGTTATGCTATTTAATGAAAACAAATAATTTATTCGAGATTTGAAGAGATCCAATTTTACTGTGCTTGACGCTTTCCGCCCATTAAGGAATAATTCTTGCTCTAGCGCATCCTACTAGTAAAATGTTTTGTCTTAAAGTTTTTGTTCAAATCCGTTGAATCCTTTGTCTGATAATTCCTAATCAATGACACCAATTTTTACTTTATTTTATGTGGTATAATATAAGGTATTGTAACGACCGACTGATCGATCGTACTCAAGACATCCAGTAAAATGCGTGAGCACACCTTTTGCGGCTACCTATACTAAGGGCAAACGGGGCGGGATTCTTAACAATTCCGAAATCTTACGGGACTTCCTATACTGTGCACTAAACTCCTGAAACACCCCTCATCACCTCAAAACTCCCTATCTTAGCTCACAATATTTACGACACATTAACATTTGAGATAAAATTGACTAACTAACTTATTTGAAATGTTGTGTGTTTGTGTGTGTTGATACTCAACAATGTGCATAATATCGTATGTACTTTAGTTTCAAGTATAATAACTTGCTTGGTCAACTAATATACGCTCATCGTATGTGCTGTATTATATTCATTCATAATAATATGCTTAGTAAACTAAATTTATGTATAAAAACCGTAGAAATTATAATAAAATACTAGTTGTAAAACAAGAACATCGTAATACATTTGTGTGCCCTCACCAGTGGTAAGCCACAAATACAAATTAACTACAACAAACTTAAATTTGGTCCTTCGAGTTAAAAGTAAGAACCACGCTTGGAGATACATTTCTAAAAATTTCAAAACCAACATAACATCGAAGATGGATACTGTCAAAGCTTTGTGTGAGCAAACACAAACTGGAAAATTAATAAACAAAATAAGAACAAACGTTAAAAAAGATTCAGCTGTTAGAAAAACTGTTAAATATTGACAAATTTGACAAATTTTCAACTGTGGATGCTGCTTTGGTACATACACTCGACAAAAATCATCCGTATGTAGTCGAAAAATTCTTCGATCAAGTCAAAACTGCATATGAAGAAACTAAAACAACCCTCAAAGATGCCCTAGACAAGGCTATGCCAGCCAATTCACCTGACACAGATGATGAGATAAACAAAAAGGCGGCAGATACTTCTTCATACGTTCTAGAAGACAACGATGATGACCATACTAAGGAGTTCCCGAAAATTGACGTCGCCGACCAAGAACAACGAAAGCGATACAAGATCCAAAACATAAAAGCAAATATGTTACGCACCAACATAATGGAATTCATTATTAGCACTGAACCACGCAGCAAATCATTTTACGAGATGAAATTTAAATTATTAAATACCTCGTGGATTACCTTCATAAACAACCACGAAGAAATATTGAGCAACGCAACCGAAGACGAACTCGGTACCAATATTTTGGTATGCTGTATAAGATATCAGAAAATTTCCAGCAGAAAAAATGTGTTTTGCTATTCACCGCTAGGGGCATCACTATCACAAAAATGAAATTTTTTCTGCTGATATTTTTTGACATCAGCAGAAAATTTTTATGCAAATTATAAATTCTCAGCAGAAAGTTTTATGAAAAATCAAAGAATTTATGAAAATGAGGAGGAAATATATGTTTAAATGTTTTGAAGTGATGAAAGTTAATTTTGTTTAAAAAACGATTTACGTATGTAGTGTGTAAGGACTCTCAAAATATACTAAAATTACCATAATCATCATTATGCAAATACAGGGCAACATCAAACAAATTGCCATCGTTCAAAGCACTCCATACAATTCTGAAGTCATTTTAATGTGAATGTTTTTTAACGGTTTTTCTAACACTTTTTTCTAACACTTGCTTTAAAAGAAACAGCCCACACTGAAATTTAATGAAACAGCCTAATATGTACAAGGTATGCGTCAAATTCACCATCTCATGCACCACCATTAAAACAATAAAAATTATGGTTTAAACATTTATTAGTAACATTACGTCATCCAGACAGCATGAAGGATTCTCACTGTCTGAAAATACGTTTGAGGAAACCGACAAAAGTCGTAGTCATTCCAACTCCAAGTTTTACAACGACTTCCGAAAACTGCGACGTGTTATTTTATGCTTAAAGGTCAAGTCAACATTTAAATTTAGTAGATCGCTTAAGCTACAAGAATTGGACCTAATACTACGTACCATCATCAGACTGGTCCAAAGATAATGTTTTTTGGTTGAGTATGACGGCTTAGAAAATGCACAGTTCACCGGTAAGGCAACGGTAGCTTCACATTATTCTTGGTTGAAAATCACATTATTTGGGTTTGAGGCCACCTTCAATATACAGCACTGCCCTGCACATCAAAACCTCCAATTTTGTTATTAAATACGCACCTATTTAGAATAACTTTACTTATATTTTACCACAGGAAATTATTGCATGCTGGCCCACTAGCGTTATTATCTGCCATTCACCAGTCCTATTGGCCACTCTTCGGTAGTACTACTGTGTAACTGTGGTAACTGCCAAATCTGTAGCAAAACGCCTACGAATACCTATTTATGCTTTTTCATCTACTTCACACGAAAGCAGTTATTCTAGAATTGGTCTCTGACCTTATTTTAAATGCTTCCTAGCCACCCGAGGACTCTGAAAGCGTGAGTACTCTGACGACAGCACAAATTTGCAGCTAACTCACAACATTGATGTGTGTAGACAACCAAATAGACTAGAGGTTCACGCCACCATACACCCTTCATTATCGTGAACTTTCAGTGGATTTTGTGAAGTTCACATATGAATCACGGTGATCAAACAAGTAGAGGCTGTCGTAAACTCTCGGCCTATAGGACCACCTACAAACAGTCTTGATGGCGTCGATTGCCTTGCTCCGGAACACTTCTAAATGGGCGACCGGTCAAGCTTTGCAAATTGCGCAGCAAACAATTCCGGTGGTCGATTTTTAGACACCAGAGTTTTACCGCAACATATTTTGGAACCGCTGGTCAACGGGATATTTTCGATGACTCCAGCAACGAACGAAATGGACCGAATCAACCCGAGATTTAGCTGTTGGAGAGGTAATCGGGTGATCAAGGTATATACTGGCAATGATGATGGCTTTGTCCGGGTAGCAGACATTAAAACAGCAAAACGGATGACTCATCAAATCGATCTTTTCAGTGCTGAAAAATGCAGTTGTTTGAGCCGATGTGTGAGAGCTCGCATTGTCGTGGTGAAGAGTGACCCGTCTTCGGCAGTTGGTTTTCCTGATTTCTTGGAAGACAACTGGCAAACAAATGGTTGTGTCCACTCAGAATTGACTGTTCTGCGTTGTTCTAGTGGTACGGTTGCGACATGTCCATTTTTTCCGAAAAAACAGGCGATCATTTGCTTGCAAGTGCTTCGTGCGCGAACAACTTTTGTTGGATTCGGCTCATCTTGAAACACTCATACAGTCGACTGCTGTTTACTTTCGGCCTCATACGCGTAAATCCATGATCCATCACCTGTCACTATATCATAGACGTGTTTTGAAGCACCGCGATCGTATTTTTTGAGCTTTTCTTTCAACCAATCGACACGTATGTTAGTCCCACTAATGCCTAAGGTTGTTTCAATCTCACGATAGGTCACATGATGATCTTGCAATATCAGTTCGCGCACAGCATCAATGGTTTCCGGAACAACAACTGATTCTGGACGACCTTCACGAAATTCGTCTTGGAGTGAACTACGACCTCGATTGAATTCACCATACGATCGATAAATACTAGTCCTTGATGGAGCTTCATCGGCAAAAATTGAATTAAGTTCATCCATGCACTCTTGCTGCCTTAATCCACGTCGAAAGTAGTAAAAGTTTACAATTTTACCTCGATCCTCGAGGTACGCACAAATAGCACACTAAAAATCACTGGACACGCCTTCAATCATAACAGTTTGTAGACGAAACGATAAGAATTATTTTAGCATGTCAAATGGAACACCGCGAAATCCGACCATAGATAATTTTTCCAATAGTAACACTTGATTAACAGTATCAAATGCTTTTAGTTACATCGATAAAAAGACTGCCAACATTCCGGTTTGAATTCAAGTTAGCATACACATCAATAAAGTAACCCTAAAGAGCATCTTCAGTATTCAAATGAAGTCTAAAACCAAATTGAAAATTGCTAATAAAATTTGATTTGTTTGTGTACTCAAGGATTTTGTTTTTTCATAATTTTCTCCAGAATTTTAGAGAATCCGGATAATTTGGAGATATATAGGTCGGAAATTTGTTTTAAAATGCTATTTGATATTTCACCGAACCCACTAGAATCAGGGGTTTTCAAATCATTTATGTACGATAGAATTTCACAACCATCAACAGGCAAGAAAAAACAGGTGGTGGGCTCGATGAAATGAGCAGTACAGTTAACTTCATCAATGCTGTTATTGAGATGAGTTGGTATTTCCACAAGGAATATATTAAACATGTTGGTGACTACCGCATAATCAACGTGTTCAATGCCAGCTTCATCTTTTATATAAAATTTATTTCTTTTTACCTCTTCACCGACCACAGAGTTAATAAACGTGTTTTTTCATTAGCGCCGGATAGCAGTATCCGGAGCAGCCAATTTTCTAAGTCAAAACTTATATTTAATTTTTGAGCGCTATTTTTTGCATATAACTTGTTTAACTGTAAACTAAGATTTTTCATTCAACTTTTTACTTAAAAATCGATAAAAAAATATCTTGCTCTACCTATTTATCGGGAGCCGCTATCGGAAGCACTATCCATTTCAGGGGGAAACCTTAAATTTCCCTTGTTTTGTACAACCCTTAATTTAAAAAAAACTTCAAATTTTGACGTATGTCAATTTTTTTTTTTTTTTTTTTTGTAAAGTAAAAAATAATTTTGTGTTTTAAAAAAGGATTTATAAAAAAAAAATAAAAAAAAAATTAAATTTATAATATAATTTAATTTTTATTAAAATTTAAGTACGCTACGTGATCAAATTTTTAAGCCGTATACGTACGATGTAATGTTGCGACGGGGTCGGATCAATAACGACCGATTTTTGGAAATTGTACAAATATCTAGAAAATCGGGACGTGATCTAAACGCTATCGATGTGCTATCACAATCAACAATTTGCAATTTTGGACGAATGTACGAGCGCGGTTTCGGTCAATGTCAAAGGATGCATGTAGCAAAACTGCCCAAAAATCAGGAATCACATTATTCACCGTATCCCATCGTAAATGACTATGGAAACACCATGATTAATTTTTACAGTTCGAAGGACGTGGCGGTTATGAATTTGGACCAATCAGTGGAGCAAAAGAAGAGCGTAGGTCTTAGTTTTAGTAACAAACTTTCACAGAAAATTTTCCGGTGGAAGAAAAAGGATTAATAATTTTCCCTATAAACAATTTTGATTGCCTAATTTAATTTAAATTTATATCACTGTAAAATTATAATCATTAAAAATTTTCTATTTGTGTACAGTTCTTGTGTTAGCGGACAGTCGTCCAATTTCATAACATGTATCTATGGATTTATAATACATAATAAAATCGTGAAAAATAAGGAAAAGTTTAATAAATTATGTTTATAAATCAAAAATATTTTTTATATTGATAAGAAAATTTATTAAATTAAAAAAAACACGATTTCAACTGTTCGTTTTTCTTGAACCGCGTCGAAATCGTTCATTATTTCGCGCATCGATGAACCCTTTTTAGGCATGGTATACATATTTGTTGGGGTAAGTAATCGTCGGACGGGATTGCGAATCGTGGTAACACACTATTTTTTAGTTCGATCATGTGAGCATCTTGAGCAATTTCGTCTTGTTCATCCAGAAAATGTTCGACTTGGGTTGAAGTTTGGGAACCTTCGTCTTTTATAAAATACTTATCGAAGCATGTGATTCTTTCATTTGGTGGACCTTCATCTTCTTCAAGGCGCTCTTCGAGTTCGTCATCCGGTTCGGACGTTAAAAGTGGAGATTCAACATCTCGCGACTGTTTAGTTTGTGATAAATCATATTCTACTACATATATAGGTTCCATTCAGGAGATGGACTGTCACATTAATTTGTTGTCTTTGGTTTTTCAGCGCGCTGTCTCTTAAGCAGACTTATTGAAGGCATTTTGCTCAAGGTGATATCATCATCCGTCTGTGATTTATCGTAACTGGATCGAGGAATCGCTTATCTCCTCCGGGCATAAATTGTTCAATATTTGAAACAAATATTGTTGGGATTCGTACAGTAACGGGCCGCAGTGTTTTCTTGGGTCTCGAATTAAGTGGCGCATCTTGACTGCCCATTTCTGAGCGCTAGAAAAGAATAGTACATTGGATTAAAATCCTCTACCTAATTACAGGATCGAAATAATTCAATGGAACTTACTAATCCCCATTCTTTGGAAATTTGAAATAATGGACGATACGGTTTTTAAGTTGCGAATTATAGCATGAATGGGCACAACACGATTTCGACATTTTCACACCCATAAATCCATTATCACTATCGCTGTCATCTATATTTATGTTACTATCACCTGCGGTTGATTGCATCATTCTGAAATTAAAAAGATCGTTATAGAGCGATTCTTACTTGAATGGTTCAGTAACTAATATTGTATTCCGTAAATATTGTCCTAATTTTAACGGGCCGTCCAGCCTTTTGTAATTCATAAAATAAAATTTCTTTTTCAACGGGTGTCCTCATTGAGTATAAATTCATTTGGTGTATTATCCCAGTACGGATTATCGTAATCAAATAAAATTTCCGAGTTATTCGATTCCAGCGTACTTAAAAAAGCTCGATTCGATTTATTCATATCATAAGATACCGTATCTAGTTTACCATTTATCCATTCCTTTACATTTTGTTACGGTTGAACTTTGTAGACGTCGCTTTTTTGCTTTAGCCTTCGCCCTTGCTTTTGGATCCTGCACATCATTACTACCCTCAGCAATTGAACTATCCGTTTCGGTTCCCCTTAATTCTCATTTCTTTTACCGCCGATATTCATACGAGATAAACCACCGGACATTCAAATCACTTTGGACAAAAAACATATGGTATGTGTGTTATAATATATCAAAACAAACAAATTATGGAAAAAATTCAAATTATAGATAATATTTTTCATTAATCAACAGATTTATGTTAGTCGTATGGTCAATTTTCATGTGAATTTTAATAAAATTCTGAAATCAAAATAGTAGTTTTTTAATTCCGCCAGCATCTCGTCCCCTTATAGTTTCGGTTGTGACGTTTCACAAACATACTTACACCAAATTGTTCCCCCAATTTTTATTTACGCTTGGGTATGTACAAGCATTATTTTATTGTATCGAGTTTTCATTTTTAATCACATGAACCATTTGAAAAACTAGTCAGTGTCATAACACCATTATATAAATTTCCAGCAATGTATATTGATTCGCTAAGTGAAAATAATATGTCTTTTGTCCAATGCTGTACTGAAATGAATATGTATATTATTTATTTGTATACGTATACCAAAAACACATAAAAGTCTAAAATTTTAAATAAAAATCAGTTTTATAGTGTAAATAATAAAAAAGTTTATTTTATTTACCTCGCTCGTTGTTAAAACAAACTTTATTCGTTTTGAATTTTACGTTTTTCGTAAACACACACCGGCACACAAAAAGTTTTGTGGTAAAATGTTGAGTTTAATTAAATTGAATTTCGTTGTTTTGCAGATAGAAACCGAATCGTTAATATTTTCTCTTGTGTTGATTGTGTGCGGTAAAATAAGGGAAAACACAAATGTCAACTAGACAGATATTTTTGTTTAATTACATCATTTGCATCAATGAACCATCAGCAATGAAACTAAATTATCTGTATTTTCTGTTGTATATAGATATAGTTACGATATTATAAAAAAGCTCTCCTTAAATGCCAAAATATAGAAAAATGTTGGCCTTGGCACGATGCCAAAAGACTTAGTTGAAGTAATATGGCTTATAAACACACAAAGTATGTGAAATAATAATATTTGCTAAGCCTTAGTTGAGTTCCCACGAGGAAAATATAAATTTTCAAGGGCATTTTTGTTTTAAAGGGTACATAATTTCTTATATAGATACTTTTAGATTTTCTAGAGTGTCATTTTTCACGAAATCGTACACCAATAACTAGAAAACCAAATAAAAGGGGATATGGTATTGTATTAAAGACTTGAATTTTAATAGTTCGATATAAATTATATTCAAGACATATGTGAAATGAAATGAAGAAGTACACGGGGAGTCAACGAACAGAAGAAGAGCTCCAGTAATCTGTTAAAACGTTTATTTGAGCGTTGATAACAACTGCGGGCTAAAGCAAATACTTCACATTATGCATTACTTAATCCATTTTCTCCCGAATTAATTTAATGAAACGAACTTAATTTCAATAGAACCCTAAACTTCAAGAAGTAGGTAGCGCGAACTAACAAACATCACGTCGATTATAGAACTCGCCGGATTTATTACGGCGGGAGTGTTCGCTTATTTGGAATAATAAAGTGATTCGGGTTTCAATGAATTGGGCAGGCTAACTTTTTTTTTTTTAAATAATATTTTCTATTTGTATAAATCGTAACATACAGTAATTTAAAAGAAAAAAATTTGTTAACAAATAAAAATAAATAAGTCAATCCTGAATGAAAATATAATCAAAGTGTCGGATTAACTTTCAATAAAAATTATAAAATTAAATATGAATTTGCTGGGTGCAAAAAAAAACTACAGTTTATAATTAAAACTAACGTAAAATTATACAAAAACAACAATTTTTTTTATGTTATATACATTAAAGCATAATATCCTGTAAAAAGTGCTCTTAACCTGCACCGACCATATTAGCCCCCCTCAATGAAACCTGTACTATAATTTGTTACACATTTATTACAATTTATTACAACAAATCCCGATTTTATTACAGTTACCGTTTTCGAGGAACGAGTGGTCGGTTTAGCTTGTAATTAAACCTACACCGCCAAAATTGTAACTTTTGATGTAGCTGTAATATCAGGATGGTTCTAGGACCAGAATTTATTACAAATTAATTACATTAATTAAATAGTTCAAGATCAACCCTATATGTTGACTAAGGGTAAATTTCACCCCAAACGATTATTTATGACAAAAACATCGATTTTACCAATATTAATAAACTATTACACCAGACCACCACCAGATATTGAGTAAAATGTTACTCCTTGGGTCTTGTGGAGAGCAGATCAACCTTATCCAGGTGTGTAATAAATTATCTTTGTCTCAGGTTACACGGAATTGGCTCCAAACCGTAAAGGGTTCAAACGTCTAATTTAAAGTTCGATTTTATCACCTTCAACAATTTATTACACCAGACCGCCACCAGATATTGAGTCAAATGTTACTCCTTGGACCTTTTGGAGGACAGATCAATCTTATTCAGGTGTGTAATAAATTATCTTTGTGTCAAGTTACACGGAATTGGCTCCAAACCGTAAAGGGTTCAAACGTCTAATTTAAAATTCGATTGTATCACCTGGTGTAATAAATTGTTGAAGGTGATAAAATCGAACTTTAAATTAGACGTTTGAACCCTTTACGGTTTGGAGCCAATTCCGTGTAACCTGACACAAAGATAATTTATTACACACCTGGATAAGGTTGATCTGCCCTCCACAATGTCCAAGGAGTAACATTTGACTCAATATCTAGTGGCAGTCTGGTGTAATACATTGTGGAAGGTGATAAAATCGAACTTTAAAATTAGACGTTTGAACCCTATACGGTTTGGAGCCAATTCCGTGTAACCTGGCACAAATATAATTTATTACACACCTGGATCAGATTGATCTGCCCTCCACAAGGTCCAAGGAGTAACATTTGACTCAATATCTGGTAGCGGTCTGGTGTAATAAATTGTTGAAGGTGACAAAATCGAACTTTAAATTAAACGTTTGAACCCTTTATGGTTTGGAGCCAATTCCGTGTAACCTGACACAAAGATAATTTATTACACACCTGGATAAGGTTGATCTGCCCTCCACAAGACCCAAGGAGTAACATTTGACTCAATGTGGCGGTCTGGTGTAATAATTTATTAATATTGGTAAAATCGATGTTTTTGTCATAAATAATCGTTTGGGGTGAAATTTACCCTTAGTCAACATATAGGGTTGATCTTGAACTATTTAAGTAATGTTATTAATTTGTAATAAATTCTGGTCCAAGAACCATCCCGATATCACAGCTACATTAAAAGTTACAATTTTGGCGGTGTAGGTTTAATTACAAGCTAAACCGACCACTCGTTCCTCGAAAACGGTAGCTGTAATAAAATCGGGATTTGTTGTAATAAATTGTAATAAATGTGTAACAAATTATAGTACAGGTTTCATTGAGGCGGGCTAATATGGTCGGTGCAGGTTAAGAGCACTCCTGTAAAACAAAGTGAACAAACAAAAATTAAATTAGAAATTAGAATTAAAAAAATTTGAAATATAAATGCCAGATGGCGTCGCTTACAAACGAATGTTCCTTAACTGCAAACATGATGGATGCCCTTTATTAGAAATTCAACATTTTTTAAATTAAGTATTACCACAGACAATCATAAGAGATTTTTCATTTGAACTAAAATATTAAAACAAAATTTATTTCTGATAATTCCAATGTCATCGTTGTATCTGTGATTTTTCGTTAAACTGCGTCTACTTATACGCAAAAAAACAAAATATCTTTCATTGTTTGCGGCTATTTAGAGAAAATGAATACACAAATTAAATTTTTACGTTTACATACGATGAAATATCTTTTTTGGGTTGTCTCTGGTATTATTTTCCTGTCTTAAACTTGTAGGGATTTTATTGTATAGATATGGAGCCATGTACGTAAAACTTTTACTTCTAAAAAATGACATCGGTACACAGAGGAAGTCAAAATTCGTAGCAATAAATTTGAGGTCGTACATTATTAGCAGTAGATGGTTTTGGTTAGGTGACTCAATGACAAACATCGTGTTCTAGCCAGACCTGAATCACGATCTCTGCGAATGGCCGATAATGGACATCAAATGTTGCATGACTTCTGGTTTATTCCTACGAATTTAAATCTTCTCGGCGTACTTATGTAATTTTTACTCAAATTTGGATGGCCATTCCCAGAGATCGTGATTCAGGTCTGGCTAGTACATGATGTTGGTCATTGAGTCACCAAACCAAAAAAACCCAGTGCTAATAATGCTCGACTTCCGATTAATGGCTACAAATTTTTATATTCTCGGTGTACCGATATCTTTTTTACTCAAATTTGGATTACGATTATCGGCCATTTAGGTCTGCTGGTACACAATGTTGGTCATTGAGTCACCTGTCCAAAGTCACCTACTGCTAATAATGCTCGTCCTTGGGTTCATTGCTACGAACTTTGATGTTCTAGATTTTAAGATGTCATTTTTTACCCAAATTTTGATAGTCATCGGCCATTCCCAGAGATCGTGATTCAGTTCTGGCTAGTACACGATGATTGTCATTGAGTCACCTAACCAAAACCACCTACTGCTAATAATGCACGACCTCGGGTTTATTGCTACGAATTTTGATATTCTCTGTGTACTGATGTCATTTTTATTCAACTTTAGATGGCCATTATCGGCCATTCCCAGAGATCGTGATTCAGGTCTAGCTAGTACACGAAGTTGCTCATTGAGTCATTTAATCAAATACTGCTAATAATGCACAACCTCGGATTTATTGGTACGAATTTTTATATTCAAGGTGTTCAGATGTCATTTTAGCTCAAATTTGGCTGGCCATTATCGGTCATTCCGGTCGATAGTACATGAAGTTTTCATTGAGTCTCCTAAATAAACCATTTGGTGCTTACAACGCTTGACTTCGTCTTTTTTTATACAAAGTTTTCTTTTCTATGATTTATTCTAATCGTTTCAAAGCTATAATATACCGGGTGTTTCTTTTAAACTGAGACGATCAAATATCTCGAAAAATAGCCACTCTACGGAAAAAATGTCCATAATCAAAATTTAATCATACCGCGGGGGAAATACATTAGTGCAAAAAATAGTTCCCCACCCCCCGCTTTGTAGGTGGGGCGGGGGTAACTTTTAAACTAAGATAGGAAGCCATATTTTTTATTGCAGATACGGATTCTACGACTAAAAGTACGTATGATTTGAATGAAATATTTTGTTCGGTTCATGATAGATGGCGTTGTAATCAACGAATTTCAATTTTTTCAATTTCTTCTTCTTAGAACACACGCATTCGATTCTGCAATACGTTTGAAATAAAAAACATCACGTTTTCATTGGAAATACTCGAAATTCGTCATCAAAACAATTTATTCAGTTTTGTAAATCACATTTAACGCTTGTGTTATTTCTTATCTTCATGTTTTTCGTAATTGCAAAACAAACGATAAAATACTTTAGAATGAACCGTTTAACTGTGCCAGAGAAAATTGAAATGGTTCTGGTTTATGGAGAAGCTGGCAGAAATCTTGAAAATGCTGTAGCTATTTACGCTCAACGTTTTCCGGATAGGATTCGTTCACGTGCTTCATTTGGCCGTACTATCAAACAATTTATTACTGATGGAAATGTTCAACCGAAAAAGAGGACCCGTAGAGCAACATTCACTGGAGAAAATAATGAAATTGCTGTATTGGCAGCAGTGGCTCATAATCCTCATGTTAGTACACGATAAATAGTTCGTATCATGTGTCTTTACACCAAGATCTTCATGGTGCTGATTTCCAAAATCGGGTAACTTTTTGTCAATGGGTAAGTGAACAAATAAAACAAAACCCCAATTTTTTTCGTTGCGTAATGTTCTCTGACGAATCGTCTTTTACATACCATGGAACGGTTAATCGACACAACATGCATTATTGGAGTGTTACAAATCCGCACTGGCTTCGTCAAGTTGAACATCAGCGTCCTTGGACTGTCAACGTGTGGTGTGGAATAATTGGCAACAAACTCATAGGCCTCCACATTATTGAAGGCAAGTTGAATGGTCAAATATACCGAAATTTTTTGGAAAATGAACTGCCAATATTACTTGAAAATTTGAACTTAGAAGTGAGACGGAACATGTGGTTTCAACATGATGGTTACTATTCGGTCGTGGCACGTGAAATACTTGATCGTGATTTCAATGGTCGCTGGATCGGTAGAGCTGGTCCGATAAATTGGCCCGCCAGATCACCTGATCTTACTTCGTCAGATTTTTTTTTGTGGGGCTATCTCAAAGACAAAGTTTACAAACAAGAACCAACAACACGTGAGAACATGCTTGAGCGAATCAGAAATGCGTGTGCTGAAATTCAACCAAACACACTTCTCAGTTGTGTACAATCATTGGAAATGCGTATTAATAAGTGCATTGAAGTCGCAGGCCATAATTTTGAACACTTATTTTAAGCTAAAATTATTTTATTCACCTGCCATTTAAATTAATAAATTGTTTTGATGACGAATTTCGAGTATTTCCAATGAAAACGTGATGTTTTTTATTTCAAACGTATTGCAGAATCGAATGCGTGTGTTCTAAGAAGGAGAAATTGAAAAAATTGAATTTCGTTGATTACAACGCCATCTATCATGAACCGAACAAAATATTTCATTCAAATCATACGTACTTTTAGTCGTAGAATCCGTATCTGCAATAAAAAATATGGCTTCCTATCTTAGTTTAAAAGTTATCCCGCCCCACCTACAAAGCGGGGGGTGGGGGACTATTTTTTTGCACTAATGTATTTGCCCCGCGGTATGATTAAATTTTGATTATGGACATTTTTTCGGTGGAGTGGCTATTTTTCGAGATATTTGATCGTTCAGTTTAAAAGAAACACCCGGTATTTTAATAAAAATCTCGATAATTTCTACACAATACGTGGTTGAGTTAGTTTATAAATTTTATTTAGAAAATATTATATATTTTTTTTTTAAATTGAGGTTTGAGTAATTTTTTAAAAAAGAATCATACTTCTATGATTGTACTAAAATTTCCAATACGATTCATTTTTTTCCTATTTGAATTTGAATTAACAGTGTGATACTCATCCAAAGTCTGGAATACTTTACACCTGTCCTTACATTCAGTTTATGCGGAACCCATTTTCCCAGCTTTTCAATTTTTCCCATGGCTTTTATACGTATGGAGGCGGCTTCTTGGGAAACATTCAATTGATCCGCGAGTTGTTTTTGTGTTTGAGCGTCATTATCATCCAACAATGCTTGCAATTCATTGTTTTCAAATTTTTTGGTGAACATCAACGTTCTTTGTTTCTCGTTCACTCATAGCATTGTGATGTACAAGAGCATGCTGACCGTAAGCATTGACCAGCGTTCGACGTGATTCTGCAGCATTTGTATTGAAATAGTAACAATAAATCACTAATATGTTTAACACGTAAACAAAATTCGTTATTGTATGAAACTTGTATGGCTATGATTTAGATGTTGTTGACAGATGTCAAAAAAAAAAACAATGGCGCCGATGACGTGGCTTGTCCAAAGGTACAATGGCACAATTTATTGGTAAGTTCCGGTTTCATATTTACACAGAATTGCAAAAATTACATATTTTAATGTAAAAGAGCTCACAAAATATGTGCACTTTGAATTTTGAGATGTCCTAAGGACGAATATCCAGTTTCTCAACCTCAAACGACAAATTCTTTAAAATTGCAAAACTTAAATTTTTCAATCACAGATATGATAAACCGATTCATCACTTAGCACAAACACCACTTCCAATGTCTCAAGTCTACACGACAAATTCTTTTAAAAAATAATTTTTCTATGTTGGATGTGAGGAGTCAATGCAGACTCAGCTACACATTCCTCCCCCGAATGCAGTTACTATCATTTATTTGATTTATTTCCAAACTGAGTGAGCTCAAAATTTTCTGTGTTTGTATTTCGAGAGCTCAGCAATATCTGATGATACTGCACTGGTTGTTTGGCCAATATTACAAGGCTAGCTAAACAGGGATTTTGTTTAAGTTGGAGGACGTTATCAATAAAACAGAGAGACACGAAAAAATTTGAACGAAGACATTCGAAATTTGAACTGTCGATTACGTTTACTGGCAAATCAGATTGATGGCATTATGAAGGAATCTGAATATCTAATAAATTGTACTGACGAAGTTAATCTTGTTCGAGACCGCACTCTATATTTTCATCCACAGTAGTGAAAATTAATGTTTCCAGAGTCTTTTATATGGCATACCTAGATAGAGCAAGCACAAAAACATCATTGAAATTCGGTATTTGCACACGACACCTTATTTAGGTATTATGTTACATAAGTAATCGGTTCTTTGTTTTAGGATTTTTCGTACACCTTTCTGAGAATTCGAATCTTTACGAATGGATATTTGTTTATAAATTTCTCTTCTAAACCTTAATTTGTACAACGAAAATAAATTGCGTGCTTTATTTACATATACATACAAACCCTTGAATCTCGAATTTAATTATCGTCCATAAAATATATTGCTCGACTGTTACACAGAGTGTCTCGGTGGAAAATTTCTATCGCCTTTCCCAAGAAAATTCAAATTCTTGTTAAATTACTGGATTATGTTACCACTTAAGGCACCAATTAAAAAAAAAATCTATGTAAAATATATTCCCATGTACACTCTGTTGAGTGCTGGATTATCGAACACATTTAGATTTGCACACTGCCCCACAAAAATTTTTTTAATTGATTAATGTAATTAAGCGACTTCTTGAAAGCTTTTAGGATTTTTTCGTTCGTTGCGCTTTGGTTTATTTTAATTTGTCATAATTTTCAAATGATGTTTTCACCGTTGTCATCATCGCACACCGACATAATAATTGTGTATACACATAAAGTTCATTACCATAATATTATTTCAACAGAGCAAAAATTTATGTAAATCCTGCTAAATCCCTCTGTCATAATTTGTCATAATATTTTTTGTTTGTTTCGTTTTTGTGTACTAAATGTTAAAGGGTTACCCCATTAACAGCAGAACACTAAACACAGAAAGTGTATGTACAAGAAAAAAAATAAAACAAGTAGAAATTTATAAATTGATTGTGTAAAATAACGAATGAAATGGGAACAAAATAAAGAAAACTTTGAATGTATTACGAAAATTGCTCCACATACACTTATTCACGTTTTGTTGTTGTCGCTTGTACTTGGGGGAAAATCATTAAGGAAATGATAGAGGCGCGCACACGAGAGGAGGTATTTATGTAAGATGTAAGATGGAATGATACGATTTTTTATATTGTTATTCTTCTGCTGTTTGCGTTATAGTATTCTAGTTATGTATACAGTGTGAATTCCAAAGTATGCACGCCTCAAAAAATGGTATGGGGATGTGGTGGGTAGGCGATATGGGCCAAAATATATTTCTGTACTTTTAAATGATTTAGATGTTTTTGGAAAATGTGCTAGAAGGCTGAATTAGTTTGTGTTGTGATGATAGGGCCGCAAGCTATGTACAATTTAATCTCGTAGATTTTTGTATAAATAACTTTATTCAAGTATGAATGAAAAAAATGTTTTTTGCTTTCCTATTTAATATTTGATTTTGAAATTTACGGTTAGATTAAGTTTTATTATTTATGTTTTGTGCGGTAAAATTTGGTTAATTATTTAATCGTTAAGCAAATCTGTTAACACACTTAAGGTGTTAAAATTTTCATTTTAGATTTATTATATCTGTTAAAAGGAATAATGTCAGGATAAAATTTTATCAGTCGAAATGACTCAACAGCTCCGGTGGAACATGCTTATATTTCCAATTCATGGAACTCATCATAAAAACATATAACTATATTTTTGAGGGTATTTCGCAACATTACCACCGAATAGTATATAAAATAGTTTGTATTTTTTTTTTTGAATATGATTCTTTTTTATTAAGCTTTGCTCGTTTACAATTTTTATGACAATGTAAGAATATTACAAGAAACATTATGATATATGACAAGGGTTGAGATCCTCTGATCCTTTTAGGATTCTCAGGATAATTTCATTATTTTTTGGGATTTTTTATATATTATTATTATTATTTTTATATATTATATTTCTATAGTTTTGGTTTAATTACCTAATTTTACAAAAGTTGGCGTAAAATCTGCTTTTGAAAAATCGTCATGGTCAATTTCTTTACTATTTACAATATTATTTACAACTTAACCTAATTTAACCTAAGCGTAGAGAAATTAATTTAATGCAGCCACCAGTACCTCAGTTTTTGGTGAGCGAACTTACGCTCATCAATTTTTTTAAAGGCAGTACTGTACCGTGTATGATCTGCTGGATTGCTGAATTTATTGTCATCAAATCCTTTTTCATTTGGTTGACGTTTTATGTGATAAATTATAGGAGTTTGGTCATCATCCTGGATGTACCCTCTCTTGTCCAGATGCACGAAACCCTCTGGCCCTGGAATCATTTTTGTTCGCAAGCTGTTCTGTACTATTCTGTCGTCTGTGAAATGCGGTCCGTAAGTTAGTGAGTTGGTCATATTGTCAGTTGTGTGAAGTATGTGGTTCCTTATTAGTTTAAAAATATGCAAATCATTCCGTTCGGTCTCGAATTTGCTGTATTGCATCTGGTTTGAAATGTAGTGCCGATATCCCGTATCTGCGTTTCGCCATTCCCCTCGGCATCGTTTTATACACGTTCTTTCAAATTTACGGATCCGTTCCATGTAGCTTGCCGAATAATTATACTATACAGGGCTCCCGTAAGTGATGATGGGTTCGGGTCAACGTTTGATAGCATATTCTTTTGACATTTCGATTTAGATATTTTGAATAAAATATCTTTTTATTAAATATAATTGCTTTTTTGGCCCGTGATAGCTGGATGTTGATATGCTCCGTTAAGTAGCAGAACCGGTCTAAATTGATTCCCAAATATTTTACAATTTTTTTCTGGAGAATAATTACGTCGCCAATCTTTATTTGAAATGATTTCCAGTTTTTTCGTGCGTCGCCAGTAGCAAATTGGTATGGCTTTCTAAATAGCATCGTCTCACATTTAGATGCGTTTATTTGTATCCGCCAGGTTTTTAAAAATGCTGTTATGAAATTGCATGCTGACTGGATATTTTCTTGTATGTCGCATATTTTGCATCCTGTACTATATACAACTATGTCATCTGCATAGGCTATAGCCTGCACATTTGATGAATTTAAACGATGATTCGTAATGAGGTCCAATGTGTAAATATTGAACAATACCGGCGCGTTTATTGTCCCTTGTTGCATACCATTATGGATTCGAAATGTATTATTCGATGTTTCAACTCCTGTGGTGGTTATGAATTTTCTGTTGTAAAGCATGTCCAGTAGAATTTTGACTATATCCTCACTAAATTTTAATTTACGTAGTTTAAATATTAAACCATCCAGCCATACTGATTCAAATGCCTTTGCCATATCTATCATGATAGCCCCAGATTGTGGCACACGTCTGAAATGAGTTTGGTGACCGCATGGATTGTAGAGTGTCCGTGTCGAAATCCAAATTGGTTGTCTGGCATAAGGTTATTCTTCTGGATATGGTTTTGAATTTTACTGTGCACAATTATCTCATAGATCTTGCTTATATTCGATAATAAGCTTATTGGCCGGTAGTTCTGTGCATTCTTTCCATCCTTGTTCTTCTTCAATATTGGGAAAATACGAACTGTTTTCCAACACGATCGGAACGACCTGTGATTCAGCAAATTATTAAAAATTACACATAAATCCGTGATGACTTCGTCCGGTAGATGCTTCAGAACAATATTTGGGATTTCATCAGTACCAAAAGATTTCTTCGTATTGCTGCAATTCAGAATATATTTCAGCTCCTCCATGCTTGTAAAATAACTGTCCGATGGTGATGACGATGAGTTTGGTTCGATTGGTGCATTCGCTCCATTAATATCGGTAAATATTATATTTGTGATGTTGGCATTCGTCTCTCGTAGATGCTCCTCCTTAAGAATTCGTATCTGGTGTTCGATTACCGCCACGTGCGCTGTTCTATCCAATGTAGCATCTGGGATGGTTTGTTTTTCGATATAGTGGCCGATAATGTCTAAATTATGTTGCATTTCGAGGCAGCAATATTTACCACTGCGGTTGATTTCGAAATGCTACTCCAATCAATATCTATATCTGTGGCTTCTCTGTCGTCAATTTCCAGTTCACCTGCTGGGTGTTCATTTTTCGATCGCCAAATACCCCTCATCGCGGCAAACATATTTGATCCGGGCTTTATCGTTTCTATTTTATTTTGCAAATATTTATTGGTCTGCATTTTGATGTTTTCAATGATTAACTGGTTCGTCCGTTTTATTTGAGCTTTCAGTAGACTCATTTGGCTTGTCTGCGTGACAGTTGTACCACCCGTTCGCTTCAGCTTCTTTATTTCTGTGACGATCAGACTTTTAGGTTTATACAATCGCTCAAACGTGCAATTTGTATAACATTCCATATTGTTTTTGTAACGGACTTTCGGTTGTATCATCTTGGTGTTCAGGTACTTGGTGTACCTTTCTATATCGTTGTTTGACAAATTTTTATTATTGGGCACTATATTTCCGCTGATGTTATTGGCTTTGCAGTGTTGTCTATATATGTTATTCAATTTCCTGGTCCAGATCGCCCAATTCGTGTTTGCAAACTGATAAATTAGTCGTTTGGGTATCTCTTCTAAATACTCGTCACTTCTCTGTACCTCTGAACAGTTCGTAATACAAGGTGGGTATCTCCCCATTATCATTCGTGTTGATTTTAAGCCTTGAATCAACAATTGCTTGATCCAAGTAACTACTTGTTGGTCTGTAGGTCGAAGCATTCGGCTTATATATTTGTGTCTTATATAAGAATCCCTTATCCGTTTGCCAACGATTTAAGGTGATCCCTCTTTTATTGTTGCTTGAATTACCCCAATTCGAGTGCCGTGCATTTAGATCACCCGCTACGATGTAATAGGTGTCAGCTTTTATTAGTTCGAGTGATTCGAAAATTTGTGTCCATTCCGCCTCAAATTGTGGTCCTGCTTCAGTGGTGTTATGGCTTGAGCAGTACACCGCAACCAAATACAATTTCTTATTATCTTTAAGGTTTATTTTGATAATTGTATTCTCGACAACTTTGAACCGTTGCAATTTGCTAATCTGTATCTATTGAAATGGAATATTTCGTTTGATTAGAATTACTGTGCCGCCACCGTTGAATGAATTTGGTTGGTCTTGCCGTACGATTTCGTAATTTTTAAATTGTATGTGATGTCGGGAGTTTAATTTTGTCTCACTAATCAACATTACATCTGTACGCGTATTTTGATCCAGAATTGGGACTCTCTCAGAATTGAGACGAAACCACAAATTTGTGTATACGTATACGACGTATAATACGCGTAACAAATGACAGCACACTTATTCAAAATTGTGTATAATACGTTGTAGACGTATACACAAATTTGTGGTTTCGTCTAGCAATTGTGGATCAAAATACGCGTACTGGTTGTTGTTGTTTCATAAAATTCAATAAATTTAGTCGTCTATGTACGCTGACGATGGAGTTTACGTTAACAGCTACTATTTTGATACCGTTCATAGCGAGTTGAATATTTGCAATAATTGGAAGATTTGCTCACTCTGTTGCTGGATTGTTAGGGCCATTTTTTCAATTTTGCTGGCAAAGTTTTCTACGGTCAACTGATTTGGTTGTTTTTGTTTTAGCATGTCTGAGTACGTGCCGTTTTCTGTATTTACCGGTATTGAAGTAAACTTCTTCGATGTATTTAGTTGTTTCTCCTTAATTTTATTTTTGAGTTTCTCTAACATTTTCTGGTATACTGGGCAACCTTTAAAAGATGCTGGATGGCCTGATTTCTCACAGTTGGCACAATAAATATCTTTTTGCTCCATTTTTGACACTACAGGGCATTCCCCTGGATTATGTTGAGTGGCGCATTTAACACACCGATATGTTAAGTGGCAATTCGAGGCTGCATGCCCAAACCGTTGACATTTACGACATTGCATTATGTCTTTTTGTTTTTTCATGCTCTCCCAAAAAACACGTTGGTAGTTGACTGCCTTGATTTTGGTAACGTTTGAGAGATTTATTTGTGGATGGCATTGTACTATGTACAGAGGTAATTTACGGCGATTCTCGTTACTTCCTCTACTCTGCATTTGTATTATTTTTATGATTTTAACATCCTCATTGGCTTCTAGATCAGCCGTTAGGTCTTCGATAACTTCATCTTCCGTTAGCCCCTTCAAAACTAAAGTTTTTGGCTTTAACGATTTGGGCGTGTATGTGAAATACTGCGTGTTTACTTCCTGTAGTAATTTGGTTGCTTTCTCATAGTCCGCCATCGTGTTAACTATGATTGAGTGTTTATCGTTGCTCCTTTCATTAAGCTAAGTGTGTCCTTAACTGCTTGTTGGTGTAGATAAAGTAGTGGCGGTTTTTCTGATTTTGCTGTATTTTCGACGTTTTTTCTCGGCGTCTCAGAAGAGTTGTTAATCATTTTTGATAACGGGTTCGAAGTTTTATTTCTTTTCGTCTTCTGTTGTACAATTCCTGGCCCAGATTCGTTTTTCCGTTTGATAGTCCGTTTCAGATTATCAAACGTTTCGTTTTTGTCGATCCATTCATTCCATATTATTCATCGCATCTTCAACGATAAGGGGTTCAAATTTATTTTGACTCACTGGTATTTCATATTCTCTGATCGATGCTGGTTTAACCATGGTGTCATTCCACAATTTCTCTATGTATTCGATTCGTTCACGCAATTTCGTGTTTTCGTCCTGTAAATTTTTTTATTTTGCTGTTAGCCCGTTGATTTTCAGTAATCAGAATCGGCTTGGCACGTTTCTTTTTGCTGATAGAAGACATTTTCCTGCAACTTTTTGTTGAAAGCTTAGTTCCATTTTCAATATTGTTGGCAGTATTTAATGGCGCATTTGTGCCTTGCACATTCTCATTTTCGTTTGTGCTTGATTGTTGAGCAGGTGCGAAATCTTCATTTAAAATCTTCATTTTCGGCAGAGTTTAAAACTTGAAATGATCTTTAAAATTGTAAAACTCCTAACATCACTTTGGACGGCAGTCCAAACGAGTGACGAAAGCACCTACTGTGCTGGAAGTCGAACGAAGTATATTATACAGCAAGTTTCGAACTTTTTCCCTTTGAGGCCGCCAGGATCATGTTATATACCATTGGAAAGGTCTTGAAAAATAAACCTAAATAATGTATAAAAGCATGAATTTCTACCAACATTGAGTGGAGATATGACCTTCCGAAAATTGCCCCAAAAAATCAGTTTTTCGGGTATAACTGCCCCAAAAAATGCCCCAATTATTTTCTAACTGGCAAATTACGATTGTAGACGTCAACACCAATTCAACGACACCTCAAACGTTCAAAACGGATGATTTTGACCAAAGTTATGACAATTTTAAATTTTTCTATGACGTCACCAAATAATCTTGCTTTGGTATATATGTTTGTTTGTCCGTACCTCTTTTATTTGATCTCATATTTTCAGTTGTTGTAGTACTTAAAAAACTAAGCAACTTTTGTTCTACAACTTTTTGATTTGGCCGCCATGTTGGCTGCGGCCGGCCCCTGAACGGCCATTTTTGGCCATTTTGCCACGTCCACAGTGCTGAATCTATTCGACATACCCTGGACAAATGCATATCGTTGGAAAGGTATTGACGCCAGCTATCAAATAACAAAAAATGGAATTCAAAAAATTATGTTAGAGGGTCATTTTGGCCAAAAAACTGAAAAATGCGAAATCGGCCGGCCACATTCGGCCAAATTGCTAAAAAATGAGCCCAAGACTTTTGGTTCATATTTTCAGGATTACTAGCCACAAATCTCACCTACAATATGACATCAACCGTTTGTCCCAGAAAACTCGTATATTTTAGATATTGACCTCCATAACTTAAAAGCCACCTTAATTTTTTGCAAAATTTCATTTTTTGGCTCAAATGCACCCTAATATCGGTCCGTTGCGGTTCATAATGATAGTGAATCAACGTATTACAATGAAACAAATATAAATACATCATATTATTATCATTGCTAAGAGAATTTTTACCAGTGACTCTTTTTTCATAACAAAAAAAAATGAAAAAACTGACAATTTGATGTGATCGAAAAAATCACCAAAAACATTGAACAAATTCCTTGCATAAAATCGATACTTTTTTAATCTTTATGATGATTTCTTTAAAAAAATAGATCTTACCACTCCTCCCATCGCATGAAGATGGAATATCAGCGAGAGGGTAGCTACCATTAATTTTTGTTTTGTAACTAACAAACTAAAATATGTATATTTTATTGTATTGTTTAAGGGATCAAAAATGAATGGTATCCGCATGCGGTTAGTGACAAAACAGCAAGAAACATGCAAAAAAATTGTTGAATTACTCAATCGAATTTCTGCCAAAAACAGATGCATCTGATCTAAATTTTTACTACTCTGTAACATGCACTAAAACCTAAACTACATATATTCAGCCGATAGCCTACGAGAACCGGTTGTGTAATAAGATCATACCCGGCATGATCTGTTTGTGGCATGTGATAAAGGATTCTGAAATAAAATCTACTAAAAGACTACAAAATGAAGATTGAAAAAATGCATGCAAAATAAAGAAATAGAATCGTCTACCACACATCAGAAACCGTACACCAGACCGCAGGCTACTATATAGGCAACAAAAATGCTTATAGAGTTCGGTTTCGACCTTTCCCGTCTTTTTTATTTCATTTTTGTTTGTGTTAGTGTGATTTCACCGAAAATTTGTTTAAGCCGCAATTAAAATCAGTATCATAGGTAAACGGGGAAAGAATAGAAGAAAGTTATGATTTCTGTGACATCAAGTGTGGAATAGAGCATTGTGCCTCATACACAGACGCACGCCACTGGAGTGACGAATATCGAGAGAAGAAGAACGAATCATGCACGAACGAATCCGTAACACATAGCCGACAGCTGTGTGAAAGTATGCGTAATTCGTCCTTCGCCTCTCGCTATTCGTAATTTCAATGCCACGCGTCTGTGTATGAAGTCGTATTCATACAACGGATAAAAATCTCGGATTTTTCTATCCCAGAATTTTTTTCAACTTTTTTGTATGAAAAAAGCGTGTCTGTTGTATAATTTACGTGATGCAATTGGTTAGAACGATGGAATAGAAAAATCCCGGATTTTTATCCGTCGTATGAATATGACTTAAGGCACAATAACACGTAGCGGCCACTTGTGTGCTATCGAGTGTGTATGAACTGTTTTGACTGACAACAATAAAACGAATCGCAATTCAATTCATTTTCAATTTGCCGTGCCAAAATCATTGATATCAAATAAAAAACCTCTTAACGAGGTAAATGTTCGAGTGACGAAAGCCGAATTCAATTCACAAAATTTCTGATATCAAATTTGTGCCGAAAAAAACAATTGCATTCGATTTGTCAACGATTTTTCGGAATGTTAATGCATTCAGCGCGTTGTTGTTGAACATTCCGAAAAATCGTTAGCAATCGATATTCTTGACAGCTAGAAAGCAAAATGTAAACAAACGCGCCGAATGCACTAACATTCCGAAAAATCGTTGACAAATCGAATGCAATTGTTTTTTTCGGCACAAATTTGATATCAGAAATTTTGTGAATTGAATTCGGCTTTCGTCACTCGAACATTTACCTCGTTAAGAGGTTTTTTATTTGTTTACCTTACCAAAAATGTGAGCTGAGTACTTCTAGATTCGACAGCACTACATTTAGAATCGTGGGCTCCCCATTTTGAGCACCCATCTAAAGGTTTTGACAAAACTGATATTTGAATTCGTTTGGCCATCGTTTGGTCAGGATTGGTCACTAGTTTTTATCGTTTGGTCACTTACGATTAAACGGTAAATAAATAATGAAAAATTCAAAAAAGAATTTCCCAAGAAAATCATACCGCTTTTATCAAATTTCGTTAAATAATCGTTAAGTCAGGATTGGTCAACACATTCTGGCGGTTGGTCACCAGTGGGCCAGTTTTTGACAAAATTAAAATTGTATTAATTTAATAAAATCAGATTCCTCGTTTATTTGGGAATTTCATGTTACAAAATTACTAAAAACCCAATTGGAATGTACCATTTAGATACAAATATTTCTTTTTTCGAAGAATTGTATCTGAAGTGGAAGCCATAAGATAAAATCAATTCAATTTTTATGTTCTTCATAACTCGTTGAGGATTGATCACTAGTTGATTTCGTTTGGTCATCCCTGCGAAACGATTTATTGCGAAAATTCGAGAAAACTCATCATTTCCACACGATTCGAAGTGTTCGGGCCTGGAAAAATGGCCAATGCTAATATTTTAATAAATCCAACGATCGGAATGAGTTTGGTCACAAGTTATTTTTGTTTGGTCATCCCTACTTAATGAATTATTGCGAGAAATAGTTACGTAGAAATAATCAAACGAGAACAGATAGTGACCAATCCTCAACGACAGTCGGCTAAACGATTCCGATTGTTGGATTTATAAAATTATTAGCATTGGCTATTTTTTCAGACCCGAACACTTCGAATCGAAATCAACTAGTGACCAATCCTCAACAAGTTATGAAGAACCACAAAATTGAATTGATTTTATCTTATGTCTTCAGATACAATTCTTTGAAACAAGAAATATTTGAATCTACCAATTGGAATTGGAATATACCATTCCAATTGGATTTTTAGTAATTCAATTTGTATTGAATTAATACAAATTGAATTTTGTTTTTTTTCGAAATAAAAAGTGACCCATTTGGTGACCAAAGTCAACTGTGTTGACCAATGCTGACGTAACGATTACCTAACGAAATATGATACGTTATGATGTGAAACGTTATGATTTTCTTGCAATGAGGTTACTCCGGATTTTTTTTTTATTGTATGTTTCAAAACTAGTGACCAATCCTGACCAAACGATGACCAAACGAGTTTAATCATCATTTTTGTCAAAACCTTTAGATGGGGTGCTAAAAAGGCGGAGTCAGAATCGTGTCCAATTTTATAATATTTTTTTTTTTTTTTGAAAATAAAATTCAATTGGAAACTTAATAAAATTTAGCAGTCTACTTTTATAATAATTTTTTAAGCACAAATTTCATTGTCATCAATTTTTATTGTTTGCCACGGGGCCTTATTGATGCTCATTGCGAAAGCACGGCGCAATGAAAACTGTATTTGCTTGAATTCAGAATTACCACATGTTCATCTTTTTTAACAAATATAGCCGTGTTTCACTTCAAACATAGCATTTGGCAGCTTAATCCTCATTAATAACTGTGTCAATAGATTTGTGTTACGTTGGCCGACCTGGAAATTGCGATTGAATGGCATTATTTATTTTATTGTCGCCATAATTCTTGGAACGTAAAATTGTACGTTCGCAAAGCCAATCAGGATTTTTAAAATTGTTTGAAATTTTTGGAAAAACTTTCTTTAAGTCGGGTTGGAATGATAAATCAAATATTATGGGGTCAATTGGAAATTTCCCGTTCCCCATATCCAAAATGTAAATGACAAATAGTGGTAACATCGTGAAGTAAATTCACACGCATGTTTGCCACTAGATGCCATGATTTTCATAATAATGTTTCCAAACAAGAAACACTTTCAGGCAGGCTTTGAATTTATCAACGGGTTTTGATTGTGGAATGGCTGAAATTGGACGAGAATTATCTACTAGCAGTATAAGAGCTCGACCCATTGGTCGGTTATTTTTCCGCAAATCGCGTATATCTCAATCAACCCCTTCAAGTGATTTTTTATGCGCCATTACTTGTGCCGTACTTTAATCAAATCCAACGGTAGTTTGAGAATTAAATTACCACCGAGTAAAATCGATGAAATTCGATTTACTCCGTTAACGTTTGCTGCGCACCACGTTAGTGTATGCTATCCATCATCCACTAAGAGACTTAAGTCTAATTGAAATCTGCTGATGTAACGACCTATTTAAAATAGAATGACTTCATTGAATGGTGAATTTTTATTCGAAAGTCCAAAAACGAATTGCAGTGCTTGATAGTGGCTGTCAAAATCTATCATCTGATTTTCTTCGCAGATACTGTGGGTTTTCTGATTCGTCTTTTAAGGATATTAAGGCATAAGTTACATTTACATTTTCTATGGTCATTTCACCCCACCTTTTCAGATTACATGGTTTCAAAATATTAAAAAACGTAGTGCTTGTACCTTATATGGGAGAGTGGCCCAGCGTACTACCGAATTTCCCATATAAGGTGCAAGCATTACATTTTTTCATATTTCGATACCAGGTAATCTGAAAATTTGGGATGAAATGACCTTAGAAATGTAAATAACTTAGGCCTAAGTCAAAAACATAGTGGCATGGATGAACTGTTAGCCCAAAGTGGTTTAGTTTTAGTCTGAACTTTTTAAATTTATTTTTGACTGCTGAAATATTTTCAATTCATCGCTTTAGAAATTAAATATTTGAATTTCGAGGTTAATTGATTTTGCCACAGTCTATGAAACTTAACGTAGCTAAATCGTTCATCAAAAGAGTGATACACATCAGCGATAATAAATTCCTAAAAGAAAACATAAACCGCATTAAAAATATATTAACAAAAAAATAACTATCCACCTAAATTGTTAAACAGATTAATATTCAACTACTACTGCATAGAATAATATACCTACAAACACTAATACATCAACTGACACAAATGACCCAGCCAGTTCCCAACCGAATACAATTTTCGGCTCTTTAACATATGTGCCACATATCACTGATAAAATGTTAACAAATAATCAATAGTAACAACCAAACAAAAATTGCCAAAAAAAACCGCTAATACTTCTCATCAAACTCTGTTTTCGAAACTTAAAGGGCCAATACCTAAATCCAAACTAACCAACGTAGTTTATAAAAGTACATGCTTGGATTGTCCAAACAAATCGAATGTAGGACAAACTTCCAAAATATTATCTAAACGCATATCCCAACACCAAAAATAAGTCACAAACAAAACAGAAGACACAGTCCTAGCAATACACTCCAAACTAAACAATCACAATTTTGACTTTCCTAACACTAAAATCTTGGAAGTCGAAACGAAAAAGCGAAAACGAGAAACACTAGAAATGATTCACATACACTTAAACCAAAACACAACAGTCAGCGGAAAATCTGACACACAGTTTTTAAATTCTACCAAAAAACATTTCTACACATTTATAAAACCCTAAAAAAATAAAATATTCATTTCATGCAATCTCACTAATGTTTATAAACAATGATGTTTATCAACATTTGAAAATTGGGCAAACATATTTTATTGCAAATTGTAGTCTTTTTTTCCTAAAACTACAAAACTTTTGAAAGCAATTGGCTTATTGTTTCATTCTAAATACATGTATGACGTAACTTTTTGAAAAACTACTTTACCTGCAATTTAGGTTGTCCGTCACGCCAACCGGAACCATATCAGCCGGAACCAAACAACGATTGCACAAGTAGCACGATGCACTGTGCATCATTGTGCACTAAATGGATTTTCAGCCGGAACCTAATAATTCCAATCGGAACCTGATAAAGCCATCCAGAACCCTACAACAGCAAAACCAACTATGGCTAGCACGATGCATTTTGCATCATTGTGTACTATATAATTTTTTAGCCGGAACCTTACAAATCCAGAAATATACGATTTTTCGGAAAAGACCTTACAAATTCAGTCGGAAACATACCCTATATATACCCTATGCATTGAGCATCATTGTGCACTATATAATTTTTCAGCCGGAACCATATAAATCCATGAATATACGATTTTTCAGTGGAACCTTATAA
Source organism: Nephrotoma flavescens (assembly GCA_932526605.1). Lineage (NCBI taxonomy): Eukaryota > Metazoa > Arthropoda > Insecta > Diptera > Tipulidae > Nephrotoma > Nephrotoma flavescens. Next base: position 229,004,544 of record OW052220.1, read on the forward strand.
TTCCAGCCGGAAACGATGGTATGGTAGTATACAGTCAAATTAACTACATCACTAGTAGCTCAATGGACTGTGTATCATTGTACTTGTACACTAAATGATTTTTCAGCCGGAACCTTGTAATTCCCGCCGGAATCTGATAAAGCCATCCAGAACCCTACAACAGCAAAACCAACTATGACACAAGTATCACAATGCATTGTGCATCATTGTGCATCATTGTGCACTATATAACTTTTCCACCGGAACATTACAAATCCAGAAATATACGATTTTCAGGAAAAAACCTTACAATCCCAGCAGGAACCATACCTTCTACAGCTAAACTAACTATAACACAAGTAGCACGATACATTGTGCATCATTGTGCACTAAATGCTTTTTCAGCCGGAACCTTATGATTCCAGCCGGAGCCAAATAAAGCAAGCCAGAACCCTGCAACAGTCAAACCATCTATGGCACAAGTAGCACTTTACAAATCCAGAAATAACTTAGAGGAACTTTACAAATCCAGAAATATACAATATTTCGGGGAAAAAACATAACAATTTCAGCCAAACCCTACAGTCAAAATAACTACGGCACAAGCAGCACAATACATTGTGCATTATTGTGCACTATATATTTTACAGCCGGAACCTTATAATTTCTATTAGAACCCGATAAAGCCAGGCAGAACCATACAACAGCCAAACCAACTATAGCACAAACAGCACGATGCATGGTGCATCATTGTGCACTGTTCTGTTTTTCAGCAAGAACCTCATAAATTAAGAAATAGACGATTTTTCGATGAAAAACCTTACAATTTCAGCCGGAACCATACCCTCTAAAGCCAAACTAACTATCACGATGCATTGTGCATGTTAAAGCCAACCAGAACCATACTACAGCCAAACCAACTATAGCACAAATTGCACGATGTATTGTGTATCACCCATTGTCCTACTTGTGCTATAGTTAGTTTGGCTGAAGAGGATACGGTTCCGGATGGCTTTATTAGTGATCAATGATGTACAATACATCGTGCTTCTTATGCCATAAATGGTTTGGCGGTGGTATGGTTCTGGCTGGCGTTAACAGGTTCCGGATAGAATTATAAGGTTCCAGATGAAAAATAATACAGTGCACAATGATGCAAAATCCATTGTGCTTCTTGTTTGATAGTTAGTTTGGCTGTATATAAATTTTCTACCGAAATATAGTGTAGTGCAGGATTTATAAGGTTCCGGCTGATAATTTATATAGTGCACAATGATGTACAATGCATCGTGTTATTTGTGCCATAGTTAGTTTGAATGTAGATGGTATGGTTCTGGCTGAATTTGTAAGGTTCTTTCCCGAAAAATCTTATATTGCTGATTTTTTAAGGTTCCGGCTTTAAAATTACTGAGTGCAAAATAATGCACAAAGCATCGTGTTACTTGTGTCATAGTTAGTAAGGCTGTAGAGGGTATGGTTCCGGCTGAAATTGTAATGTTTTTTCATGAAAAATTGTATATTACTGAATTTAAAAGGTTCCGGCTGAAAAATTACATACAGTGTGTCGCATAATTATATAACCACTCGTTTTTTTGATTTTTTAAAATAACGGATTTAAAAAAGTCAAAACTTTTAATGCAAATAGTTGCGTAAGGATGAAATATATAAAATACAAAAAAAAACCGTTACAATATTCAATCGTTTTAAACAAAAATAATAAATATTTGAATTTGCCTTGTTGCATAACTATATAACCACTTTTATTTCAATAACTTTAACTCAATAAAAAATTAATAAAAATAAATAAAAACAAAAATGTTAATATTTCGTTGGTCCACCTTTGTTTTCCGCTATAGCTAAAATTCTATTCGGCATACTTCTAACCAACGAATGGATAACTTCGGGTGATATTTCCTCCCAGGCATGTTGAATAGCTACTTTTAATTCTTCTACAGTGTCAAATTACCGGTTAGCTTCGTAAATTTTTCTAACCAATATTCCCCAAAGATTTTCGATCGGATTTTGGTCTGGCGAACAAGCGGGTCAATCTAATACTGGTATGTAGTTTCAAACCATGATTTTGCACTCTGACTCGTATGTACTGGAGCATTGTCTTGTTGGAAAATCCATTTTTCATCTTGGTTTATGTACAAAAAAGGTAATAGATGATTTTCTAACACGCCAATGTCTACGCTGTTCATTTTTGTGGATGGAAACGCTAAGGTAAGAGTTCCCGCTGAACAGAAAGCACCCCATACCATTAAACTACCACCACCACCACCAAAATTTCGTTTAGAAAAGTATTTTGGTCTTTTCTCATATCTCTCCAATAATACTGGCCGTTCGGACCATCAAGATTAAATTTTTTTTCATCGGAAAAAATCACCTGTAATTGATTAATGGGTTAGTTTTGATAAAATCGCATAGTTTTCATAAAAACGAAACAATTATTTTTTTAATTACTTTTGACCAGTCGCGACTCATGTTTGCCCTAACAAATTCAAGACGGCCGTGGGAATAACTTAGGCGCTGATATCGGTTTACTGTGTTTCAGATGTCCAGTAACTTTCAAACACCGACAAATTGTGCTCCGACACACATTTAATTTAAGGTCGCTTTTCAGGCACTTAAGGCTTTTGAAAGTATTACTCGCGGCTTTAATCAACCCACGAGTTTCGCGTAAACTCATCTTTTTTTTTAGCCCTCCGCTTTTTTTTGTCCCGTAATTAACCGGATCTTTTAAAAATTGCCAACGGTAACATGGCTGTGGTTTAATTTTTGCCCGATTCGTCTTAACGACAAACCTTCTTCGGAAAGGGCCAGAATTTTGCCTTTTTCTTCATCCGATAAATATTTTCCACGTGGCATTATTTTTCTAAGACTGTAGTTGTAAGGAAGCAAGGTGAACTAATACTAAAATTGTTATAATTTATAAAACTGAGCGAGAAAAACCATCAAAAGGCCTTCAGGTTATATAGTTATGCAACAAGGCAAATTCAAATATTTATTATTTTTGTTTAAAACGATTGAATATTGTAACGGTTTTTTTTTGTATTTTATATATTTCATCCTTACGCAACTTTTTGCATTAAAAGTTTTGACATTTTTAAATCCGTTATTTTAAAAAAACAAAAAAACGAGTGGTTATATAGTTATGCGACACACTGTAGTGCACAACGATGCACAATGCATCGTGCAACTGGCTGGCTTTATCAGGTTCTGGGAGGAGTTGTAAGGTTCCGGATGAAAAATTATATAATGCACAATGATGCACAATGCATCGTGCTACTTGTGCCATAGTAAGTTTGGCTGTAGAGGGTATGGTACCGGCTGAATTTGTAAGGTTTTTCCCGAAAAATCATATATTTCTGGATTTATGAGGTTCTGGCTGAAAAACAGAAAAGTGCACAATGATAAACAATGCATCGTGCTGCTTGTGCTATAGTGTGTTTGGCTGTAGCAGGTTCTGTCTGGCTTTATCGTGTTCTAATAGGAATTATAAGGTTTTGGCTGAAAAAATATATAGTGCACAATAATGCACAATGTATTGTGCTGCTTGTGCCGTAGTTATTTTGACTGTTGGTTTCGGCTGAAATTAATAGGTTTTTTTACTGAATTGTTGTATATTTGTGAATTTGTAAAGTTCCGGCTGAAAAATTATATAGTGCACAATGATGCACAATGCATCGTGCTACTAGTGCCATAGATGGTTTGACTGTTGCAGGGTTCTGGCTTGCTTTATCTGGTTCCGGATGGAATTATAAGGTTCCGACTGAAAAAGCATTTAGTGCACAATGATGCATAATGCATCGTGCTATTTGTGCTACAGTTAGTTAGCTGTAGAAAGTATGGTTCCGTGGTAAGGTTTTGTTCCGAAAAATCTTATTTTTCTGGATTTGAAGTGTTCCGGCTCAAAAATTATATAGTGCACAATGCATTGTGCTACTTGACCCATAGTTAGTTTGTCAATAATATGGTTCTGGCTTGCTTGCGTTGATTTAAATTTCGCTAAAAAAATTTCAACAATTTGCAAGCGTTGCTCTGGCGTGAGTCTATTCATTATGAAATGGCAAATCAAACTAATGACAAAGCAAAATGTCAGTTGTCAAATCTGTTGTAAAACAAAACTGTGTTGCCAATTTAAAGATGTGAACCTCTAAAAAACACTTTACATACTAATACATACATATTTTTTTTTATTGCTAGTAATGTTTTAGTATAAACTTCTAAGTCGTAAAGTAGCAACTTCATTGGGAGCTTTTCAATTTTAGCAATGATGTTGAATTAAAAAATTTAAATAAATTTAAATGAACAAAGGTTGACTTTGTTGGTGTTCTGAAATTTATGCAGGCTTAAGGCGGATTCATTGTTGTAGCTCGTTGTGTTCGTTCAGTTCGTTCCGTTCGTTATGTTTTTTTTAAACCAATAGGATTTGTCGAAAAGACATTTTTCTCTTCGGTATTTTTTTCATCAAGTTGATCTATCTCCAACTTTTTTACCGAAGGAACATGGCAAGAAAGAGACAACATGATATATAATAGCAAATACAGACACATTTCATTCTTTTTATTCTGTTATCAAGTACGTTGTCCATTTGTGTGTTTATGTTTTGTTTACAAATTTTTCAGTATTTTTGTTTTATTGTTAAAATTCTTAATAATTAAATTCTTAATAAAAATTGTATGCGTATCTAATCAATCGAGAAAAAAAAATATATTTTATGAACAAACTTCAAAACTACAAAACGCAAAACTTCAAAAGTCTAAAATTTCGATTTTTCGTCGATAGGTGGAAGCAAAATCGTTCTGTAATATCGTTCTGTAGTATTTCATCAACAATGAACTCATTAAAATAAAACTCCAGTAAAAATACCGAACACAACGAACGGAACGAACACAACGAACTACAACAATGAATCCGCCTTTAGTGACACTAAGTTAGTGTTTTTCGATTATACAACACAGTTTTATCAAAAGTCCTGTAAGGTTAATTTTTCATTTTAGAAACCAAGTGTGTGTATTTAAGATTTTTATATGTACGTTCATGCTAAAAGAAAGATGCTTGATGACCACAACATATTCACCCCTCAATTTGTTAATATTAAAATCATTGCCAACCCATTATTACGCTAATTGTGGAGCGCTCTATTAAAATTTTAATTAAACTCCAATATATACATACATCTTTAGTGAACACAAAAACATTGTTCTCGAAAGGTTTTCCAATTATAAGTATTATGTGAAAAAATGTTCATTCATTTTCAATATTATACACCCCTTCATTCTTGGAGCAGCGATCGGCTCAAAATCCCGAATTACAAAATCTCTAATTATCAAAAGTCCGACTAAAAAAATCCCGGCTTTTAAAATCCCGATTTTCCAAATCCTGACTTTGCTGAAACTTTAAATATCCCGACGAAAGTCGTTTTTTTTTTTAAAATATTACATATTAAATTTTGTTCTTCATTTTTATTAAGAATTCGGTCGTTTTTTGACTGATTTTGGTTAAATTTTTGTTATCGGATATAATTTGTATTTCAATGTGAATTATTCTAGAAATATTCTGTGCCAAGCCTTAAACGAATTTTGTGTTCTAGAAAAACCATCACCATGGTTCTGCGAAATAGTCCGAAACTCTGGACTGCATTGGGATCTTCCTTGGTACCCATGAACACATCTTATATAATTTGTTTGGAACCATTTGGCAATTCGCTAGGCATCTGGATCAAATTCTTTTACGATCGCATCAAAATACTCGGAGACTTCTTCAGGAGGTACGAAGGCTAAGCTTTTCAACATTAGAATTGGTATGTTAAAATATTTATGGTTTCCATATTTAACCTGAAGGTGTTCACATTGTACTTTGCTCCATAATATTTGCACGAAATGGAAAAGACATCCTTTGTATTAGCCAACGGAAAATTACTTTTAGCTGCAGCTAGGCTTGTTTTTTTAAAATCTGAAACAATTCTCTTTGGATTTAATGTGAAGTTATACAATCACAAGCAATTTTACAATTCTCATAGAACATCTCCGATTTTCTCTGTTGATTTTGAGCTCATCATACAAAATAATAATGGTATCATTTGTTCGCTAATTTTACCATGGATCGAGAATAACTGTCTCATTATAGATGGTACATCCTTGATTTTTTACTTTGTTTTGATTTCTTAAGATGATAATTAATGAATAATACTAAAAATTATTTTGGGTTTATATTCGTTTTAAAGTCCGATCGGAGAAAAAATAGTATGTGCAATTCGTAGGAAAAGTGCATTCTCGGACTCCCGTGGTTGCCGGACTCGGGTATCGCCTCGTCCGCCAATTTCCACTATCGTCCGGGAATGCAGTACTTTGCCTCCTAATTATACAATATACTATTGTTTTCATAGTTTAAGTCGTTAGTACGGGAACGATTCGGTTATCCAAAAACAAAATCCAACTGACCTCAATTTCCAAAATCCCAAATACAAAAATTTATATAAAATATTGCATTTCAAAATGTTGCTATAATACTTTTTTTATTAATCTTGGGTAACAAAATGGTGCAATTATTTTTCTTTTTAGAGTTGTCATTAAAAGATTCTATGTAATCCGCTCCTACGTGCGGAACGCAGTGCGATATGTTTGCTGATCCCGGCTCCTACGTCCCCCGAAGTTCAAATCTAAGACTCTTCGGAGTGCTAACCGGGGGGAGCGCAGCGACCTCCCGCGTGCCCGTGAGAGTTATCGAAGCCGTTAGCCTCTACAATTATTGCATTTCAAAATGTTGCATTAACTAAATATTGCTTTTTTTTATTAAAGTAAGAGATAAAGTATTATTGAATGCGACTACAATTGTAGATTATATTTGCATTTACATTGCACTCGGCGTCCACCGGATTCATATTATTACTGACCGAATTTCAAAATCCCGAAATCAAAATCCCGACTTTCAAAATCCCGACTTTCCAAACCCCGACTTTCAAAATTAGGACTTTCAAAACCCCAACTTCTTTCAAAATTACCACTTTCAAAATCACGACTTTCAAAATCCCGATTTTCAAAAGTCCGATTTTTAATTTTTTTTTATGAATTCGGGCGCCCGCGGGCCTGTATTTTAAAATGCAATAATTGTAGAGGCTCCATAAAATATATTTTAAAATATTTTAACGGCTTCGATAACTGTCACGGGCACGCGGGAGGTCGCTATGCTCCCCCTCCCTCGCTTAGCCCTCCAAGGGGCTTTAGATTTGAACTGAATTTGTAAGGGATTTTGAAAGTATGTATTTTGAAAGTCGGGATTTTGAGAGTCGGGATTTTAAATTCGAGATTTTGAAAGTATTTTTTTTTTGTTGGGATTTTCATAATTCGGGATTTTTTGATTCGGGATTTTGAGCCGATCCCAAAATTTACTCGTTCACTGCTCACTGATTTCACTTTACCATTTACTTTAACTGTTCACTACTTTTTGCACTGTGTACTTTTTGCACCGGTTAAATTACAACTGTTCCTGCGTCTCAAATTGCTCGCGCTTTTATACGTCTTGTATATCGCTGTTCGAGATCATTCTTTTTATTGCATCTATCGATGTACGTACACTGCATTTTTTTTGCTAAGAAATTGAAAATGAAAGTGAATTATCATTTTCGATTAATGGGCTTATTCGGTGAATTACCGTTTTTGGAGAATTATGGTTTTCACGTTTGAACTGACGTTTTTGGTAGAATTGATTTATCGGTGCAAGAGTTTGTCGCTGAATTACTTTTTATTTTATTGTTTTGGAACCCTTAATAATATCTTTGTGAAAATCACGTCGCACAAAAGCATTATTAAGTTGAATATTCTGCACTAAAAGTGCTTATCTATTAAATTTAAACTAGATAATGGAACATTACATAATATGTCATATATATGTATGCGATTTATGAACATAAAAGTAGCGTCTACGAATTTATTTTCTACAGCAACATATAAAATGTTTTAGTGTATCATAAAATCTGTCCACACCTCTACTTCATTTCGAGAGCAAAAAATTATGGATTTTATCATAAAAAATATTATTTCTTATCATATTCTGAAAAGAGTTTTATTGATTTATCTCAGATCGCATCATAAAATTTGTTTTATGCTTGAATTTGTTTACTCATATAATGTTTTTTATATGACATACACGATAGTAAAAATTGATGTTTATAGTGAAATTTTTATACATTGTTCGTCTGAGAAGATTAGCACATTTCGCTATTCTACATGTACACCAACATTGTTGTATGCTCGTTAAAAGCGCATGCAATTACATATATTTAAAAAAAATCCAAAAAATTGAATCAATGCTGATGTGCTGATTGGATCATAATCCTCTAAATTGGTTGTACACAGCTCGTAGAAGCCCGAGTCAAAATGGCAAACAAATCGAAGACAAACTTTACATGGATATAGGTTGAAAAGCTCGTCGGTTGATCAATTTAATAAGCGCTCAAGGCATTGTCGGAATCTGAGTCCAAGTCCATTGGTTGAGATGTTTAACAAAAATTAATATAAAGGTTGTCACGAAACACGTGCATCTCGGTATTCTTTTCCACCACAAAAATTTTTTGCTGAAAATGTCACAAAGACAAGAATTAAAATTTACATTAGAGCGACTGAGATACAACATTTTTATTTTATGGTATAAAAAGTTGGAAAATAGCAGAATCATTGCGACTGTAAGCAAATGTACCAAAATGTATTTTATATGTTTACTTTCACTGCGAGAAAAATTAAAAGATCTAACGAAGAAGTTCGATAAATCAGAAAATGATTTAAAAGTATTGGGCACATTTTCGGGGAGGTACTGAAACAATTGACTGAGGATAAATGTAAGTACCTCCAATATGTCAGTGATTCGGTGAAACGATAATTTATGTTTATCTATATTTTTACAGTTATTGTGAAGGTAACAAACGGACCACAATATGTTATTTTATATCGACGTCAATTAGAGAAGCCAAAATAGAAGGCTGGAACTAGGGTACCCCTTGATAGAAGTGCTCGTTTAATACGTGAAATGTTTAACTATGCTTGTAATCATCAACTGTGCATGATATTAATGAATGAAATTGTTGCAATTGGAGGTCGTCGTAGTCTGATCATGAAATTCAACGTACTCTAATGGTGGCTGGGTTCGTTTAAAATGATTATGGCTAAAAACTGTCCGGATACATTTCGAAATTTCAAAAATTCATGCCCAACCTATCGTCAAACATGGTGAAATTGATTATGAAGCCAATGTTAAATTGTCGGATAATTTTAACGATGCCAATACGTGATTTAGGTAGACGATATGGAGCAGAATTTCGACTGGTTATAAGGTGTAACCGTAACCGGACAAGTGATGCAGTGGTTAAAGCTACGGCACTTGGACCGGGAGGCACTGGGTTCGAATCCCATCAGATGATAGATGCAAATCGAATTTTCAGCATCGATTACAATCGGTGATGTTAATAAACACAACTAAGACCCTTTGATGAAGTGCAGAACTAAGCGCCGATCCACCGTCCACGTCAATGTACAGGTTTACATGGAGCTTGCAATGTGCAGGTGGTTAATGATGTGGCGTGAATGCGTGCCAACCTAAGTGTCAACCACTGAAACCTAAACCTAAGGTGGAACGGTATTACATGCATTGTCTGTATAGGGAGTTGATGACACGATCGAGTGGTGGTTTATGAATACAAGTAAGTCTTTCAGTAAACAAATGGTATAGTTTTTAGCTAAACAATTTTGTTTTACTTTAGATTACTATATGTTGGCGTTCAAGCCAACTTTCATCACAATATTTTGGTTTAATCTTACTCCTTTTAGCCAATATAAATTTTCGTCTACAATCTCGATGCTGTCCAAAGATTTGTAATTAATATATTGTCGAAACAATCTTGGTTACATTCTATGCCCTATACCGGCTCATATCAACGCTACACGATGGCGAATTTTGCCAAGAAGACGTCCTGCCAAGGGCAACCTGTAAAATAATGACACTCACCCTTGATAAATTAATTCTGAATGCATACGCGGAATGAAACAGATGAATGCAACAGATTTACATTTACATAGCAAGGGACGATTTCCACGACCATTTTAATCTATTCATGATTTTACTTGCGAAGATATTGAAGATAGGCCACCATTATCGATCAAACAAATTCGATTACGATATTTGGACGAATCAAATAGTAAAAGTAAAATATTTTTAAACTTGTATTTCTTATAAAGTAAGACATTTTATTAACAAAATTACACTGAAAGGGAGGTATGATGAAAATTCGATATCGGATCCGAAAGCAGATTTCGCTATTATGAAAATCCGATATCGAAAAATCCGCTATTATGAAACTAAAAAGAGAAAACGAAATCGTATTTTCCGAAAATCGGATCTCAAAATCCGACTGCTATTTAGGTGACGAACTTCATTTTTTGTGATCGAATGTGTGTTTCTTCAACTATTTAAATCAATATATTATTTATATTATGATTTTATATAACGAAATATAAAACCAAAAAAATTTAATTAAACAATATTTAAAATGTAAGTATAATATATTTGAATAAAAAATATTCAAATTTAACCCTTTGCACTCTATTTATTTTCAAGGTGGTTGGGTACTTGTATTATTTTTAGCTAAATGAATTAAAATATCTTACAGTTGTAGAATTGAACGTATTATATTTATTTAATTTATTAAACTTTTTTACAGCTTTGTACTTTTTTTTTGTCTACAGACTGGTATACGAGCTTTAGAGTAAATTAGTATTGTCATTTCCAGTGTGACGTACGAGTGCAAAGTGTTAAATGATAATTATAATTAAATTATCTATTTTGAATTTATTAGGACTACAACAACTGGAGCATTATTGCTAACTACATGCTTATATTTGACAAATTCGACCAGACAATTTCATAATAGGAAAATTCGCGAAAAAATCCGATATCGGATTATTTCAAAATAGCCCCCAGAACTTATTTTTTCGTTGGTAACTTTATTTTGTTCTCTCTGTATGAGCAAATATCATTATTTAAAACAGGTATCGCACAATAGAAAACTAGTTAGACATATAGTTGACCAAAACCAACAAACATCGTATTAATTTTATCCAACAATTCAAAAGGTAACCATTTTTCTAGTGCTATTCCCATCTGTTCAGGTTTCATTTGTTACAAAAAGTAATTTGTCACATATCGTAGTTTTACTAACCAGTCCCTTTAAATTCTGTGTTATCAGGTTGATTTTCCATCATTAATAATTAAATTCTGTGTTATCAGGTTGATTTTCGCCCCTCAGCCTAGGGTACTCAGAGGGCTTCGGCTGTCTCTGTGTACACCTAGGTAACACCAAGGTAGCCGCGTCCACGTCGCGGGGGGTGGGTACTGCTTCGGCAGTAGCAAAGTGCTACCGGGGACCAAATGCCAGTGGTATAAACTGGCTAAAACAAACAATGAATACAACAAATACGGAATGTAATACCCCAGGTGGTACAGCAGCAGATATGCTGACAAATCCACACTCTTCGGAGGCAGGCCCAATAGATTCTGGGGTGGGCCAATCATTGTTTAACCCATTTGGACGAAGTTCCAAATTACCAAGATCACCAAAATCTTCAACTGAAAATATATTTCAGTACGAGAAGGAAAATGCTGAACTCCGTGAACAACTACGAGAAATAAAGGAATTTACAACTAAATTGAAAGAAGAATTTACAATTTTAAAGAAAGAGAACGAAGAACTCAAAAAAGCAGTTGAAACACGTGCAGAACTTGGTACGAAACCTAATCCTGCAATCGATGATGAAATCAATCCATTCCATACGGATGAAGAAGAATTGGAAAGAGAAACAAATTGGATGTTGAAGCGAAGTAAAAGACCAAGTAAGAAAAGGAAAGCTCAACACTCACCAGAAATGGCAGAAACTTTACCATCAACTTCAAAAGAGGTTTCTAGAAAACAGTTAATCATCAAGAAACAAATAGCTCTAGACCAACAACCAGCTAAACCAAAAGAGAAATCACTTTCACCAATAAATGTCGATGAGGTAGAAAAATCATCCGAACGGCAACCAGCTCAACAAAATGAAGCACAGACAAAGGTAAAAGCCCCACCACCGATTTTCATAGTAGGAGTAACGAACTACTCAGAAATCCAAAGTGTAATGAGTACTGTTACGGAACAAGAGTATAAAATTACTGCTCTGAACAATAATGTATGGAAGATTAACACTTCAAATCCAAACGCATACAGAAACTTGTCAATGAAGCTGAATACTCAAAAATATCAGTGGTACACGTATGAAAATAAAAACGAGCGTCCCATCAAGGTCATGGCAAGAGGGCTACATCCAACCTGTGAAATTAATTCAATAATGGAGGATCTAGAAAATAAAGGATTTAAAATCCTTGATGCCGTAAACATTATTAAAAAAGAGAGACGTAGCGGAGAGAACCGACTAGAAGCGGTTTCAAAAAGAGGGCTTCCCCTGTTCATGCTAACGTTTGATAAATCCGAGAAAATAGAAAACATTTACAACATAACTGGCATACTCAACATGCGAGTAAAGATCGAAGCTGTTAAAAGAGGCAGTACAAGAATAGTACAATGTAAAAAATGCCAAGGCTTTAACCATACGCAACGATATTGCGCGCGCGATCCAAGATGTGTGAAATGTGCTGAAAAGCACCCAACACAAACTTGCAAACTATCAAAAGAAGAACCAGCAAAATGTATAAATTGTAATGGGCAGCATCCAGCCAGCTACCGAGGATGTGAGGTTGCCAAGCAGCTACAAAAAATGAGGGATCAGGCACGCAAACCCCCTCTAAATCATCCAAACAAGAATCGAGCAAGAAACGAATCATCTATGCGTAGGGAGAATTATACATATGCACAGGCCGCTTCAAATTCGAAAGAAAATGAGGCAAACGGTACCGAAAATTTCAAAAACACTGTCCAAGCAATTCTAAATAGCCTTGAGGAACAGAATAAACTAAATAAGTTAATTCTGAATCGACTTAACCTGCTGGAAATACCAAGTTCCAAAATAGTTAAAAATAAATAATGTCTGCAATACCTAGTTCAACTCATAATTGCGGAACAGAAACCAGACATCAAAACTACTCATTAAGAATAGCCATATGGAATGCAAACGGATTAACACAACACCTAGAAGAATTAGAACTCTTTCTAAATACAGAGAAAATTGATATATGCTTAATATCAGAAACACATTTTACCAGCAGCTCCTATGTATCAATCCGGAGATATACTTGTTACCATACCACACACCCTGCAGAACGAGCAAGAGGAGGGTCAGCTATATTTATTAGGGATAATATCAAACATCATGAAGAATTAAAAATAGAAAAAGAATCCATGCAAGTAACCACCGTGACGGTTAAACTTGGTCATCACAACACCTGTAATATATCTGCAATATATTGCCCCCCACGGTATAACCTAAAAAAAGAAGACTACATTAATCTGTTCCAGAAATTAGGAAGTAACTTCATTGTCGGAGGTGATTTTAATGCAAAAAATACCTTCTGGGGTTCAAGATTAACCTCTCCAAAAGGCAAGGAATTACTTGCAGCTGGCCAATACTCAAACTGTGAATTTTACTCAGGAGGAAAACCAACGTACTGGCCAACAGATCCTAACAAAATCCCAGACCTAATAGATTTCTACATCACTAAAGGCATATCGGAACGCTACATCTTCTTAGAAAATGATGAAAGTCTAATATCTGATCATTCTCCTGTTATTATGACGGTTAGTGAAAATGTAATAGAAAAAACAAATTCACCACAACTAACAAACAACAAAACAAATTGGGAATTGTTTAAGCAGTTAGTGGAGGAAAAAATAGAACTTCAAGTGCCAATCAAAAGTGAATATGAAATAGAAGAGGAACTAGACCGGCTCCTTGATGTCATACAATGGTCTGCTTGGGAATGCACCCCCAAATTATCATCCAGGAAAGAAAACGCCATTATTTACCTAATAGAAGTAAGAGAATTAGTGCAGGAAAAACGAAAAGCCCGAAAGAAATGGCAGAATACACGTGCGCCGCAAGATAAAACCACCTTAAACAACTTGTGCATCAAACTTAAGGTACTCATAAAAGCAGTGAAAAATGAAACAATTGGAAAATATCTCTGTTCTCTAGCCCCAACTAAAGATACCGACTATTCCCTCTGGAAAGCAACAAAAGGGTTAAAACGACCAAAAACGCAGATCCCCCCAATCAAAACAAACGATGGGAACTGGGCTAGAAGTGCGAAAGATAAAGCTGACCTGTTTGCTGAACATCTTGAAGAAACATTTCAACCTCTAGGTCGGCAGACCAGTTACGAAAACACTACTGATACGCCCAGAATATCTGATTTCGAAGATATCAGGCCTGTAACATTGAAAGAACTAAAAGCTGAAATTAAGAACATAAAAACAAAGAAAGCTCCTGGTTACGATCTGATAACAGGGCAAATAATAAAGGAGCTGCCTGAAAAAGGGACCCGTAAATTACTGCACATAATCAATGCGATCATCAGGAAAAAACATGTGCCAATGCAGTGGAAAGTAGCAGAAGTAATAATGATTCCGAAACCGGGCAAGCCACCGAATGATAGAAAATCTTATCGGCCAATTTCACTTCTACCAACACTAGCGAAATTGTTTGAGAGGCTGTTGCTCAAAAGATTGAAAATAACCATAGAACAACGAAACCTTATCCCAGAATATCAGTTTGGTTTCAGAGAGAAACACTCAACTATTGAGCAGGTTCACAGGCTTACAGATGTCATTGAGAATACATTAGAAAGGAAAAAGGTTTGCTCTGGTATCTTCTTAGATGTGGCACAGGCCTTCGATAAGGTATGGCACAGAGGTTTACTCTTTAAACTACATAGAGATTTACCAAAACAATATTACATGATTTTAAAATCATATATAGAGAATCGCCACTTTCGGGTGAAATATGAAGATGAATACTCCGAGCTAAAAAAGATCTCGGCAGGAGTCCCTCAGGGTAGTGTTTTGGGACCAATTCTTTACCTACTCTACACCAGAGATTTACCTCATTTAAACGATGTTACCGTTGCAACATTTGCTGATGACACTGCAGTTCTCTCAGTAGGAGACACTATCGAGGAATCGACAACGAAACTTCAAGAAGCATGTGACAAAATCATAAAATGGACAAAAAAGTGGCGAATCGGGCTCAATGAATCGAAATCCACGCATGTGAATTTTACTAATCTAAAAGTCAGTTACAAACCTGTAATCATTAACGGTCAGCAGATTCCGTATGCAAATAAGGCTAAATATCTAGGGATGACCTTAGATACCAGGCTCAGATGGAAAGAGCACGTTAAAAAGAAAAAAGAAGAACTTAATATCAAATATCGAAAAATGTATTGGCTGGTCGGGAAAAACTCGGAATTGTCAACCGAAAATAAATTGCTATTATATCAACAGGTGCTAAAGCCTGTATGGACTTACGGAATACAGCTCTGGGGCTGTACAAAGAAAACCAACACTAAAATAATACAAACTTTTCAAAACAAAGTGCTACGTGGTATAGTTAACGCTCCGTGGTACATTAGGAATGATGACCTTCATCGGGATCTAAATATCCCGACGGTCCAAGAAGAAATAAAAAAACTTGCAGTAATACATGGACAACGTATTTATCAACACGTAAATGAAGAGCTTCGTGGTATGTTGGACACCTCCCATGCAGTAAGACGATTGCAGAGAACGAAACCAATTGATTTAATGGATTAAGGACACCAAAGCAAAGACTACTACTACAGTAAATAACCTATAAATGGAGCCGGCCAATGGGCGTCTTCTCATTCACAAGTGACTAAATTAAGAAAGAAAAATTACTAGATGAATTGTATTCAGTTGTAATAATTTAAATAAATAAAAAAAAAAAAAAAAAAAAAAAAAGGTTGATTTTCATGTGGGGATCCTGGTTCATGTGCGGCCTATATAAGCAATAAGTAGATGTATTTATGACTATGTAATCCTAATAAGAAAATCGACATTAAAACTACTTACGAAACATTTGTCCTTCTTACATTTAGGACATCTACTCTTATTGATATATGAGCTCGGTGGAATATTCCAAATATGTTTGGAAGCGATGTTTGGACATACAAGTAGCACTTTGATCGCTTCCCAAAGATTCTTTTAGTCGATTATCAAGAATTTTGTTAAAGATGAAATCTCCACTATATACACTTTGATTTCATCATCCAACAGATCGAAATGGCCCTTTTCTGCAGAATATGGGCACTGGATTCTTCAAATTTTGGAATTTCGTTCAACATCATCGACTTACCACAAGTTCTACTTACACTACATATGTGTAATATAAATTTGTATTGCATTCTGGACATCGTATATTATTTCCGAGGGCGTTTAATTGTAAAATATTGGTAGTACAAAATAAATCCGGTCCGTTTTTATAATTTTAAAAATGCATTTATTTTAAAAAAGGCGAATGAACAGATTAATTAAAATTTTATCCATCGTTGGTTACGAGTTTTTCCCACCTCTCATTCAATTTTCCAATCCCACCTCGGAAAAACGTTTCGTCTTTTGAGGCGATCCAAGTTTGAAGCCAATTTTCAATTTTTTCGAAAAAAGATAACCGGTGGCTTGCCAAGCTGGTCCAGGCGCTGGTTCCAGCTGGAATCGCAGCTCGTAGTACACAACGCCTCTTTGGTCGCACCAGATACACAGCATAACCTTCGAACCATAAATTTCCGTCTTTGGTATTGATGTTGATGTCGATGGCTACGATTGGCCTCCATTTGTCATCACCAGTTACTATGCGATGTAAAATACCATTTCTTGTTTGCCTTTGGAGCAGCTGCTTACAAGAAAAAAATCGCTTTTCCACGTCCCTTCAATTCATAAGGGACCCAATTGCCTTACTTTTGAACCATGCCCATAGATTTTAATCGTATGGAAACTGTTTGTTGGGCCACCCCCAATGTACTGTCAAGCTTCCTGGTCACTCAAATTTCACTCACTTTTTGTAGTAACCAAGTAAGAAAATAGCAAGTTTCTAAATTAAACAAGAGATTTGGTTTATCTAGCTCAGAATTTTGTGTTAAAACAACCAAATTAATTTAACTAAGTATTTGGTAGTAATCTTTTTTTTTGAGTGTATAAAAAATTTATTATAGTAAGAGCCACTTTTTGAAAACGAACCAAATTAATTTGTGGTCCCAATAAATTAAAAAAAAATTAATAAGATACTCCGTTTTAATTTTTTAAGACGACTGTGCGAGTGCGAATTTTTGTGCTGATATTTAGAATCACTCTTTTCTACTAATCAAATTACACCCTTAAGAGATAATTTTTTTTTAACTTTAAGAAAAATATTAGATAGATTAGGTTGATAATCATAAAAAAAAAATAAAATTGTTAGCTACATTGTGCTCAATAAATCGGCGGAAAAGTGTGACTCTAAATATTCGCACAAATGTTCGCACTCGAACAGTCGCCTTTAGCGTGTCGTGTCGACACACCAAGCGCAAAATTAATGTAACTACTACCATAAAAATACCAAGAAAATAAAAGTTTGCTGAGAGTGGGGGAATTTTTTCAATTTGATTGCCATAAAAAATAGTTGTTTGATATTTTTTATGTATAATTATAGCAACAAAACAAAAATTTTCAAAGAAAAATAATGATGTACGGGTCGGGTCACACACGGAGAGAATCTATATTTTTATCTCGTTCTAGTTTTCTGCAAAATAAAACACTGTTGTAGTGGAATAAACCTATTTACCTAAAATATAACTAAGTTCGTATTTGTGGTTTAGTGAGTGCAGATCAAACTGATACATTTTTTATTAATGGTAGTGTGTACGTGTAAAATATGAATAAGAAGAAAATAGAATATTTGTCTGTGGCCCTATTCTGGTTTGCCCCGGGAATAGGGAATTGGGAATTAGTGACGTTTTTCTAGCAGTTAGGAATTTTTTGTTCCCCAAAGTGTATCCTGGCGTTTGGGATTTTTTTTTTATTGTGAAAAAATTATTCCATTTTATAGCAGTTTTGACGTTAATTTTTCCCCATTATTTTTTCGGGAATTGTAATTCGTAACTTTTCAATTTTGAAACATTATTTTTGCTAATAACTATATATATTTAAAAATAAATTAAACTTGTAATAAGGTCGCAATACGTGTTTAAGTTTATAAATATTTATATAAGAAAAATTCCAAGAAAGATTATTCCCTGTCTGCCAGAATACACATTTGAGAACGGGAAATATATATTTGGAAATTAGTGCAATTTGTAATTACGGCAAAATATTTTCCTAATTCCTAAGAATAGGGCCACAGGTATTCAAATGTAGTTAATTTAAACACACATTTGAACAAAAAATTTGTATAACTGTAGCTAAAAGTTACAAAATAACAGTTTATTGCACAACATCAAATACTTTAGTATTGGCAGACTAACATATGAAGAAAGCCAAAAATATCGATATAGTGTTACAGAGAATTCTGATTCAAATTAATGAGATGATGAACGTGCCTTTTTGATGACGACGGTATTGTCCCGGACTATAACTGACAGAGACAGAATTCTGACTCAGAAGCTGGCGACGAAGAGATTGTAGCAGATGATAACAATGTGGAGGACAACAGTGAAGACGTAAACTCAGTCAGTGGGACTGACAACGTTAACGAATTTTACATTTGTAAAGATGGTACTAAATGGAGCAAAACATTTCATTCATTAATGGGTCCTCATCCTAACACCACAAATTTCAATGAAGTAGGCACATTTTCTACGTTATTTAGCAGCTCAATGCAAACTATAATTTGCAGGAATACCAATAGAAAGGCGCAGAACGAATAATACACAGTGCATTCTGATAAAAAACCATTAGTCTGAGAACCGACCGGACAGGTGGTGCGGTAGTTAAAGCTTCGACACTTGGACCGGGAGGTGCTGGATTCGAATCCCATCAGAGGCTAGATGCAAATCGAATTTTCATCATCGATTACAATCGGTGATGTTAATAAACACAACTAAGACCCTCTGATGGAGTGCAGAATTCAGCGCCGACCCACCTTCCATGTCAATGTACAGGTTGACATAGAGCTTGCAATGTGCAGGTGGTATACTGTAGTTGTGTTAGTAGGTGAATAAGTGAATGGGTTAATGATGTGGCTTGAATGCATGATATCACAATGGGCCACAAAATGACCTAAGTGTCAACCACT
Source organism: Nephrotoma flavescens (assembly GCA_932526605.1). Lineage (NCBI taxonomy): Eukaryota > Metazoa > Arthropoda > Insecta > Diptera > Tipulidae > Nephrotoma > Nephrotoma flavescens. The sequence continues at coordinate 229,023,785 of OW052220.1, forward strand.
GAAACCTAACCTTACCTTAACCTGGGAACCGCTACAGGAGGAAGAATTTTTGCTTATATTGGTCTTCTAGTTATCATTGAACCTCACAAGTCAAATAATGAACCAATAGCGCAACTCTGGAAGACAAAATTCTACCCTTTGTATCATGCTAAAATGTCTGTACGACGAACATTACTCGTTTCATTCTTTTCGACTTCGATTCTACTCGCCAGATTCGAATGGAAACGGATAAGGCAGTACCTATCAGTGAAACTTTTGAACGACTAAATGCAAATATGAAACATAATTTTTGACCTTACAAATCAATTACAGTCGATGAACGGTGGTTTCCGTTTAGATTGCGAATAAAAATTTCGCCATACATCCCCTCTAAACCGTTCAAGTATCGTGGGCCTGAGACTCCGAGACTACATACCCGTTGAACGGGGGAAAAAAATACACACAGGAAAAATTGGAAACGTACGGGACAAAAATGAAGGTGAGCGTGTGGTCAATGAGCTGATAGTCACTTACAAATATAGCGGTCGCAATGTTACAACAGACAATCTTTTACTTCTCTGCCACTAGCAAAAGAATTGCTGGTATGGAACAACCTCCCGGTTCAAGTTCCGGATAAGTTAATGGATCGGACACATCTGGTCGGCTAACACATAAAAGCCAATGTTTTATGTGCTACAGTGAAGAGAAAAAGAAGAAATCAACAACGACAATTTGTGGTCAGTGCCAGAAACTAATCTGTCAGGGACACATCCTCACCCAAACCCAGTGTCAACAATGCCATATGGCAAACTAATTTCTAAATTTTACTTTTTTCTATCATTTTTTTATAACGTTTCTACGAGTATAACTTTTTCTGGACATTTTTATTTATTTTTAATTTTTTTTTGAATTGTAAACTAAAATGTTATATATTATGACTACAATATATTATTGAATAATATAATGTGATATAATTTTATAAACGAAAAATAAAATCTTTAATTTTTATAGTAAGCATATGGGAATATATGTTATATTTCGTTCCCGCGCGGAAAATACTGTCGAGGTGGTCGAAAAATAACAAAATTTACAACAAATTGCAGTGAAACATTAGTATTTTGATATAGTTTGCAAATTTTGTGTAAAATTGTCGAAATTTAATTACCGAGTCGTAGCGCTTTTAAAATCGGGATAAGACGCTATGAATTATTCAAAACTTTCCGATCTTTACCCGGGTAAATACCGACAAAGTGAAGGTAAAACGCATGTATTTTTTCAAAAATTTTACTTAAAATTTTCATTGGAAATTAGGTTAACAGTGTAACACTAATATAATGATATATTTGTTAGTTGTTAAAAGCTATACGCCCGTCTTAAATTTTATCATTTTCTGTTTAATTGTTACGACTTTTCTTTTTGTTATAACAATCATTCTTAGTATTTTACTTCTATGGCGAATCTGGCATTGTGACCGATAGCAATGCCACCTAGGTACAAACATTTGGTACTTTCTATACTAAAATGTTTTATACCATTAAATGAGGGAGCGAGATCAATGTGCATCGGGTGTGTGCGAAGCAATGCGCTCTAAAAGAATTTTTTTTATTATATGATGTTTCTCGTTTACATATGTAAATTGATGTAAACGAAAGACTTTTCAAGAAAGTTTTGGCGTTCGTTATTTTGTTTTGAGATTTTTTTTTTCTTGCGGTGAGTCTGGGTTTTAATTTTGTAAAAAAATAGAGTCTAGTTTGAAATTTTAAAAAGTAAAGTCGAGATTAATTTTTTTGGTATTGGAGGGTCGGTGGAAAAATCTTAGAGCGAAGTAACGCTCTAGTAATTAATTAGTAATAAATTACCAACAAAAGTTAACAAATAAAAAAAAACTCTGTATTGGTCAATTTGTGGCAGTTTATAAAAAATAAAAGTTAAGATTTATAGAAAATCAAATGATATTTTTAATCTCAAAAGTGATTTGGTTTTGCTTGAGGCCATCTAAGGTTGAATTTTCTATACAAATTTTTTATTTTTCGTGCAAGAGTGAGCTATAGTTTATTACGTTTCCCAATTTGTTGTTTTGTGGTAAACGGTAATAATTAAAAATAAACATTTACCAGCGAAATTTTCCTGGTGTTTATAAGTGACGTGGCGTATAGTTTCCTGTGTTTATAAGCGACGTGGCATGGTTTTACGAAGGCGCCATATTTTAGTTACGGGCGGCCGGAAGAGGCTCGTTCACAGTGATTTAGTGTAGGGTACCGCATATTCACGGGTGCAATTTATTTTCTACGGAAGCCATTTTATTAGGTGACGGAATATCAACGTGCGCCGTCTTAAATATCCAGGTGCCGTCCTACATATAGGGGCGGGCGGTTCGCGGTGTCTCAATTTATTGTACCGTTGGTCGCGTCACTTTTTATAATTAACCAGCTGCCAGTTAACTCATCAAAAGTGTAGCGCATTTTTGAACAGGTGGCCAACCGACCATTTGTTATTTGGTGTCGGCAAGGCGATAAAGGCAGCTTTTCGTGACTACGATTAATTTTAGCAGTAATTTTGGACACCAACTACGGTCAACGGCGGGAACACGCCACAACTTTTCTATGTGAGCCAAACGAAGGTTAAAAGGCGTGTTATCAACGGTTACCTATATTAACGTGTGCCGCGATTAATTTATTGGTACCGCATTTATACGCTTCGTTCCACGGTTATCCAGCAAGACAACATTTTTCGGCGGTCGTGCCGCCACGTGAGAATACCGCACCGAATGAGTTGAGGTCATTCAAATTTTCTTTTTGTGAATAACGGCAAAAGAGCCGCAAGAAGTACGAAGGTACCAATTACGGGTGGCCAGTTGAGGCCATTCAACATCATTTTACGGTTGTTATGCGAGACAACGCCTTTATTGACGGATTCGGCGGCCAGTTGAGGCCAGCTGTATTATTGGTATCGGGGAGAGGCCCCGCAACAGCGACGGGTAGACAACCGGCTATTCTTGTTATTGGTATCGGTGAAAGACACCGCAACGGTCCGGGGCGGTGACCTTGTTGCATTACGATCGCCCAAGGTTGCAACCGTATATATTTTTAGGTGTAAGGTACGATTTTTTTTTTATTTTATTTGATGTTTTTTATTTCTTATATATTTTAATTTTTTTTTAAATTTTAAAAATTTTATTGTAATCGAGCGCCGCATAGCGGGTGATGTTGCGCGCTCTGTGTTCATATAGTTTCGCTCCCTTGTTTGATTTGTTTCGGCGATTATAATTTTTTTTTTGTATTTTGTCTTGATCCATCTTGCTCCCTTGGTGCCCGCATCAGATTTCGGAACCGGCGCTTGCGCCGTTTCAGTTCCAGCGGATGCGCACACCAAGGCACCTCACTCGGTTATAATTGGGTTGTTGGTTCCTCAAGTTCCGGCCGTCGAATTTCGGCAGAACATTCGGTTTATTATTATTTATCATTTGCGTTTTTTTTATTTTTAAAATTTCTATGTTCACGATGTAAGCCAGAAACATCGTAATCCTCAAACCCCACGACCCTTGGCGCTTCTCCCTGACAATGTAGCCGGCAAAAATCACCGTGTGAGGCCTCTGCGATGTTTAGTGAAATCGGCAGGATGGCAGAAGCCATCTTGTAACATAATATAAAATCGAATTGAAAAAATAACAAATTTAAGAGTGTGATGTTTTAATAATTATTCTACCACAAATTTCATTATCATGTAGATAAGAATTAACAATTTACAACATTTATTTCAAAAAAAAAAAGTTAACCAAAAATTTCGTCAACCAACCCTTAACCGAAAGCTTATTTACAGTTTAACTTGTTGCATAAATGATAAATTATCAAAAGCTTTTAAATTAATTATGTTAACTATGCTTGGTATATTTTGACTAAATCTTTCAAATGTTTCGTGATGTTGTGGTCCCATTTATCAATTTAATAAGATATAATGTTACATCGGATACGAAATCATTGAATAATCGTGTACATGCGATCAGATTTCTGTTGAGTAAATAAACTTCTATATGAGTGACTATATATAGAGCATGGTACATACCAAAATAACTTAATAAATTCTTTAACTCTCAGCCCAAAAATTGTCCAAATTCCATATAAATTACAAATTTTTATGTTATATATATGATTTTATGTTCATACCATGTATGTACATATGTGAACTGGGGTGTGAGTGTGTGCAGAAAACAGAAAATAAATAATTTATTTTCATCGATCCCAAGAGGAATTAGTGAACAAAAAGTGCTTTTCTGAAGCTTTGTTATTAAATTTAATTCTATATACAACAATTTCACTGTATTGTTGTTATTGTTGTATAATGTTATGTTATGAGGCACATGGGATGTCACTATACATGGGTGTTGTTATTCTCTCATATCTATCTAGGCTACATATAGCTTTTATATGTCCAATATTATGTCCAATATTTAGAGAGTTGGGGCATACGAACATAATTTTCAAAATTATTATGGCATACATAGTAAGTACAATTACATTTTCATTGTTTTATGGCTTGAAAAATGAGTTTTTATTTATAAACGTATGTAATAGTCATAAAAATCTGGCTCGACGCATGTAATATGCGGTAGAAATGCCATGTCACACAACTACGTGTGGTGTACGACTATGTTTACAAGATTCTATTAAAATATCCTAGATATTTTTACATTGCGGCTCTTGTATTCATTTATGTTTTGAAAAATGAAAAATAAATTATGAGTTTTCCCATTCATTTTTTTTAAAAAAAAGTCATTTAGATAAAACACATAAAAAAGCTCTTCCACAGGAACGAAAAATACAAGCTTTTTTAATAGGCAATTTTTATTATTACACGAGTAAATTATAAATCACAGGCAAAGTAATGAACACGTATATGTATATAAACACACACATACACACAAGACGATGGTATAAACCGGTAAGCTTGGTATATAATAACTTAGAATTTGCTTAAGTATGTATGTGTTTCTGTCATTATTGCCGTAACAGATAAGACTAAATGTGATGTTTATATCAGAATAAAATTAGATTGTTTCATGTACGCCTCCGTTTCTCGGAGCTCTTCATATTAAATAAATGAGTAGTAAAATAATAATGTTTACGACCCCAACGATAAATTGTACATACCCATCAAATTTATATCCCTTTCGGATATGATAAACTCGAAGCCATACCGGTGAACTTAATTACTGTTTATGTAGTATGTTATAAACAAGCATTTTTTATGATGTATTATGTGTCTGGTGTGTTTCTGCACTGATGAGCTTTTTTGGTAAAACAATGGATAATAACATTACATATTTTAAAATGTCAACATACGAACAATGGTACAACATATAGGAGAGGCGATATAATATACAAAACTAATAAAATTTGGAATCAGGTGTTTTTCCCTGTACACGATTTTACAGCTAATTGACCTCCTCACATTAGCTCAATAAATTTTAATTTATGAGTCGTTCGATTCGACTACATATTATCGCGGTATACCACAATAAAAAAAACTATAATCCATAAATTCTAATCAATCAACGTATGTATTATGTTTTTCCCATTACCAAAGTAATAAAAATCTAATTTTCTATTCCAATGTAAAATATACACACGTACATAACCAACTGGAAAACGAAAAGTCTATAAGAAAAGTTCATATCATTTCGAAAAAAAAAAAAAAATTAATGAACGAAATTATTATTTCACACTAACATGCTATTCGTTCCTCCCATTCAACCGCATACAAGCTCCTCGTGTACCAGATACAAATAATTCCAACATATAAACTTAAAGGAAAATCGATCATGACGATGGTCAATTTACAAGAAAACCCATTAAAATGTTTCGAATGTACAAAAACCACACACAACAAAAAAAAAACACTCTTGGACAAGGCGAACAGAAATTACTACTGGTCCAGCATGTTTTTTTATTGTTTGTGGTGTGCTCATTTCGAATTTACCATTTTATCGCATTTGGCGCAATATAATTCAAGACAAAGGAAAATAAATATTTATCGTCTTTTTGCTACAGAGCAGGAAACAAATGGTATAGCTACACTATCGAGGATAGTGCACCGAGCTATGGTGGGTTGCCACCGTGTCCATAAAGCGCTTAAATTATTTTGAAGTTTAATAAAACTTCAAATTATTGGAAAAATGACTACGAAGCTATATTATATTCGGGGACGTTGTTTTACCACAAAAACAAGAACTTCAGGTGGTACTGTTTGAGCGAAAATGGCGTATCCTTATAACGTTGAAATTTTTTATTTGTTATCCGCCCTATATAATGGTGGAGCGGGTGGCCACAACGTGGTGGCGGTGATTGCGAGTACCCAGCAAACAAACGCTGATAGCAGAATGAAGTAGATGGAAATATTTGCACACGTCGAAGCGAGAAAAAAAATTAATTTACTTCGGTTTCTTCTACCTACACCTAATCTCTTGTTTATCAACTTCATTTCAAAAATTGTTATTTCATTTCTATCAGTCTCCAGATTTCAGCTGAAGGTAATAAATATGCGTTGATTTGAAACATATTCAATGCATATGTATGACGATGTTTGTAAATGTTTTTCAGATGGAAATGGAAATACTTGATAACATACCCTACTGGAAGGGAATCGATGAACTCATCGATGAGTTCACCATGACTCATTCAATGAAGTCTCAAATGAACTTTATTCTGTGCCCGGGACTAAAGTCATTTATATATTTAATGAAGTTTTACGTGATCTAATGAAGGATGTTCATAAGTAATTTGCTGTATAACGCATCGATGAATTCATCGACGGTTTTTGTAAAGAAGTCATTGAAATAGTAATAAGGCAGTTCTTACGGAAATTCATTTAAGTAGTGTGCTATAACCTATTAAGGGGCATTTTACATGGTTCTTTATGATTTGTAATTAATATTTTATGTTTTAACTATAAAATAAAACACGTTTTCACTTTGTAAGTCACTTTTAGTTCAGGTACACATATTGAATTACTTTTATTTTCTTATGTTATTAAAATAACATCCTATAATTAAACTAAAGAATTGCCCAAGTAAATTAAAATTGTGTGTTTAATCACTTCTACAATTTTTACTAGAGTAACATGTTTGTACAAGTTAAAAAATTAAATGGTTTCTCTCAGTGAACTGGATTTTACTGTGAATTTCATCGAGAAGTTCACAAATAAAATTTGAAAATTTTTCAATACTAAATCAAAAATTTATGTAATTCGTATGTTTGTGAGAGTTTTTGCGTTACTGTGTTTGAGGCTTGATGAACATTTTCCGGTAGGGTAGTGACCAAAGCCAAACACAATCATATTCTATCAGCTATGCTACACACAATTTTGGTTTCTGGATTCAAACTACTGCGCAATAGATTTTAATTTTTAATTTAAACCCTTATTTTAAATTAAATCATTAAATTTTTTTGTCTTGTTTTATTCTGTTCTCTCGAAAATAAAATTTAAACAAAAATCTACATCTCAAAAATGTCCTTAATTTTTTTTACTTTCTTTTCTATTTTTTCATTTCGGATTCACGGACAAAAATTTTATGTCGCACCTGCGTCATAAAATTTTTGTCCGTGAATCCAAAATGAAAAAATAGAAATGAAAATAAAAAAAATTAAGGACATTTTTGAGATGTAGATTTTTGTTTAAATTTTATTTTCGAGAGAACAGAATAAAACAAGACAAAACTATTTGGTGTTTTAATTTAAAATAAGGGTTTAAATTAAAAATAAAAATCTATTGTGCAGTAGTTTGAATCCAGAAACCAAATTATCGTGTAGCATGGTTGATTTGTTCTAGATTTCTCGTTTATGTTTATCCAAACAACAAAAAACAAAATAGATTTAAAGATCAAATATGTGAAGCCTCATTCATGCATAAAAAGACTAAAACAATAATGAAAAATAGAAATTAAAAAAAAAAATCGTGATCGAAATGCACTTTTTAATTATATAATAACAAACATATTAAAGATATTAAAAAACAAGCTAATTAATTCTGGTATTACAGGCCATGCACTGGAACTGCTCTGCAGCTACCTGAGTGATAGGAAACAAACTGTTCGTGTCGGAAATTATGAATCATCTACTCTCAACGTGTCGGTTGGTGTTCCACAAGGGTCCATTCTAGGCCCTACATTGTTTTTGGTTTATGTAAATGATATTTTCAACTTAAACTTAAAAGGAAAGATCCAACTATTTGCGGATGATGCTGCATTGTTATATAGTTCTTCGTCATTTGAGCAGCTTCAACATGACATGGAAAGTGATATGATCATAATTAGCCGATGGCTGGAAAATAATAGATTGGTATTAAATGTTTCCAAATCTAACTTTCTTATATTTTATTTAAAGCACAAACCTCCTCTAATATTTAATGAGATTAATTTTCAAAATGAATCAATTAAACGTGTCGCCTGCGTCCGATATCTTGGGTTGTTAATTAATTCTCAATTATCCTGGATAAATCATATTAGCGGAGTTAAACAGAAAATATCGCCTATTGTTGGAGTCTTAAGACGAGTTGGACGATTTATACCTGATTCTCTTAAATACAATATTTATTATAGTTTTATTCACTCTCATCTATCATATTTAATACAAATTTGGGGTTCCTCAAGTGACACTCATTTAAATGATTTACAAATTTTACAAAACAAGGCCTTGAAAGCATTAAGAAATTTGCCTTTATTAACATCAACTAATATTCTTTATAATAATAAAATTCTTCCAATTCCTTCCATAATTGACTATCAGTACATCATTACAATTTATAAAATTAGACATGGGCTTTTGAAGTATAATGCGGAATTCCAAACGAACATTTCTGCCACTGAAAGAATTACACGCAATTCATTGAATTATCGCCTCCCGAATTATAAATTTAAAACGACCCAAAATAGTATCTTTTATAAAGGTATAAAACTTTTCAACAATCTGAGTAATGAAGATAAAGATAATAAAATTTCGAATCTGAAGCTGAATTTAAAAAAGACTCTATATGAACAATTTATTGCTAATTATAATACTTATCATCACTAACAATATTATTTTAAGTTTATTTTTTATCAAGTTGAGTAGTTGCTATTGTTAATTAATCAAATTATTACGTTGAATATGCAATATGTATGTATGTATTGTGTATGTATATATTATTCTCTTGTTTAAAATTTAAAATTATAGAATATTTTCCTGTATGAAAATTGTAATATTTTTTCCTTGGAAAATAAAAATAAATAAAAAAAAAAAAAAAAAAAAAAAAAAAAACAAGACACACGCACTAGTTATTGTTTTCTTTTTTTTCCTTAAAGCTTTAATTCCATGGATAAAATTTGCTGACAGCAATTTTCTTTGCTGATAATACGCAAAAAACAATTTTCATAAGAGTGACAAAGAAAATAAATATTTTTTATTTCATTTTATAGAAAAATTTTATGGTTTTACATTTTGGCATAACCTAAAAATTTCAATAAAATTTTTAATTTGTACACTTTCGTACAATTCGATTTGTTTTTATATGTTTTAATTTTTGTATACATATGTACCACAAAAAACCACTAACGTTAACAAATTTCAACACGAAAAAAAAAAATTAAATCGCATTTGACTATAAAAATGGCGAACGACTTATTTTGTATGAGTGTGAGAAAAATTTCTTATCTTTGCATACATTTTTTGTAGATGTGTGAAAAATGCTGCCATAAAAAATTCTCCAATTTACATTTTTTATAGCAGTAAACTTCCCCATTATGGCAGTAAACTTCTCCTATCACAAATACTCTCTCAGTAAAATTTTACTGACAACATGTTTTGTTTCGTACACAACCAGTAAAATTTATATTTTTTCTCGCTTTTATTTTTGCTGACAGCAGATTATTTCCATGGAATAAGCCCATTAAACATATTTTTTACGTAAATAGAGTAAATAGAGAATAAAATTTCATGTTCGTATACGCACAATACAATTAAACAGAAGTGAAAAATTACATGTGTGTCGCAACAATACGGCTTATAGAATATGATTGTGTTTGGTTTTGGTTTTGATACAAAAAATACATTAAAAAAATATTATTTTCTGGTAAACCAATGGTTAACAGTTACATATTATACTCAAATCGAAATGAAAGAGAGATAAATTAATTTTTAGGGGAAACAAAGCCGAGTTTTGACGATACGAATAGCATGGAATTAGGAAATTTGAAGCAAAAATTGAGCGCTTTAATTATATGCTGTTTATGCGCTCTTTGTGCGATGATTTGTACTACTGGGTATTTGCTACTTAAGTAGCGTCAAGCGTGTGGCTACTAAAATATTTCTTGAATAAATTTATTCAGCCATGCTACACTATAATTTGGTTTCTGGATTCAAACTAAGTCGCAATAGATTTTAATTTTTAATTTAAGCCCTTATTTTAAATTAAATCATTAAATTTTTTTGTCTTGTTTTATTCTGTTCTCTAGAAAATAAAATTTAAACAGAAATCTACTTCTCAAAAATGTCCTTAATTTTTTTTATTTTCATTTCTATTTTTTCATTTCGGATTCACGGACAAAAATTTTATGACGCAGGTGCGAAAAGTCCGCTTAGCTTTAAATAAGCTTTAAATAATCAATTATTAGTGGCCAATTTTGGTTTCTGCAATAGTTGTTTATGAATTTCCAGTAACGAAAATAATTGTTCATCATAGTTGTTGAATTTATCAGTAGTAATTAAAGTAGAGTTGGCTGTAAATAAAACTAAAAAAAAAGATTTTCATAAAACTTACAATGGGCGCTTTCAGGACACGCAACCGTTGGGAACATGTTGAGTAAAATCGCGGCCAACGCTATGAAAATATGTAGCACCATGAAATTTTTAAATCAAATTGGCGATGATTTTACTGATCATGATAGGGGACCTGAAAGCGCCCAATTACTACTGACATGAAAGTCAACTATGATGAAATTTTTATTTTCCGTTACTGGAAATTCACAAGAAAATATTGCTGAAACCAAAATTGGCCGCTAACATTTTATTTTTTAAAGCTAAGCGGACTTTGCCAAAGCAAAACAGCTATTGAGTGCATTAAAAATAACCTCATTGATGGGTTTTTTCTATGAAATTTTAGCACGGCATACTTTATGAAAATAAAAATTAACATACAAAAATATACCCAACAAATTTCATTTTTTTACCGTCAGATCCACTTATATATATTTTTGTAACGTTTCATATATCCAGTAATTATTCGTGATACAAAGCTATTTACAAAGATCTAGAAGGTTTTATAAAAACAATGTTATGAAACACATGAAAGCTAATACCCTCAAATTATTTGACATTTTAATTTTATTTTCAAGGTTCGCAGTCAACTTTAATAGTAATTAAATGATTATTAAATTATTTAATAATGAAAAGTCAATTTTAATTCATTTTTACTTTACATATTGTAAAAATAACGCATGTATAATTTACAAGTAATTTATTTGTAAATACCGGATAAATTACCTTGTGTAATTTACGCGCCCAACAGTGTTATAAGTGGTAAAACAACCGGGTGGTGATTTAAAACTGCGTAGAGATTGGGGGATGATTATTTTGCGATTGGTATGATTCGAATATATTTGGTTTCAAACCGCTACATCACTTACCCCCCAGATGAGTCATACCGAGAAGAAGATGGCTATATACAGATTGTTTGATTGCGATACCGAAAAATTATTTTTGAAATACTTTTCTTAAATAAAATGCTTCGAAAAATTGATACGTCGATTACACAATCCACGGGAGCGAATCGACTGCGGATTGAAAACTGGGGCGGAATCATGAACGCCGCACGGAAATTTTAGACGGTAGAGAAATTTTATATGGAAAGCAGTAATAATTCTACCGGTTTTATTCTGTTGTTTCAAAAAAACCTTAGCATGCTATTTGTGTTTTTTTTTGCGAAACAATGGAACAAAACCGGTACAATTATTGCTGTTTTCCATATAAAATTTCACTACCGTTTAAATTTTCCGTCCGGCGTTCATGATTCCACCCCTGCATATAAAAAAACATAAGACAAAATTTTAAATCATGGTATCATAGAAATTCCTAAAGGTTTCCAAGATCGTTCTTCACTCGCAAAATTTTGTCATGACGATAGAGTGTCATGACAAAATTGCATTTTGACACTCACAACTATTAACACCAAAATGTATGTAAAATCATTTTATGTTCTCTGTTTTGTTTAATGACAGTCAAATATTTACAAATTTTCTACCCATTTTGTCACAATGTCATGACAAAACATCAGCAATTTTAATAAATTTTTTCATTGTTAGGGTGTAACGCGCATGCTCAGATTCAATGCAAATATATTTTGTCATGGCATTCTAGCGTCATGACAAAATTTTGCGACTGAAGACGGAGTAGCATACAATTAATGAAGTAAAAGTTGTTTTGGATCCGCAAATATTTTATTGCGTGCTTACGGGGAATTATAAAAACGATTTCTATGGAAATCAATACAAATTTTCTTGGCTACTTTGATTTATAGCGATTGTTTCCCATTTTGTTTATATGCATTTTCCAATCCGCGTTCGATTCACCCCGCGGTGTAAAGTCCAACGTGTAAATATAATTTTAAATTTGTGTAATTTGACTGGTTTTTCAAATTTAAAGTAAAAAAAATGTCCACCATATGTTGTTATATGAGCTTTTCATCTGGTGCCTAATGAGATCCCTATATAGGTCTTCACTAAATCTCTCTCGTTTAATCGACGATCTTCAAAAACCATATGCTTTACTTTTGCTACGATTTCTGGTGTTGATGAATATTTTGGATGTCCTTCACGTGGATCATCTTCAAGACTTGTACGATCACGTTTAAATTCAGCAACTCAACTTTCTAATGTACTATTTATTTATTTTTATTTATTTATTCTACTTCTAATTGTAAGGGGAGATTCCTTATACACTTTCAACAATGGTTCATAAATTTATTTTGGTGCTACATCTTTCAAAAATAAAAATTTTATCACTGTACGAGATTAAATTTTTTTTATTGTAAAAAAATACTGCGACGGGCCTCATCGAATAATAAAACTTACCGAGCAACGTAGTATTTCGCCTTTAAAATGAATATTTCATCTTTTTTTTAATTATCACTGCAACCTGTTGTGGGGCCAAGGCTCGTCCAACTCTTTCGCTTTTTGCTTTTCCCGTCCATACTTTTGCACCGTTGCCAGCCAATTCGAGGTCGTATTGCTATAGGTTCGATTTTTATCACCATCTGAAATAGATTAGCTTCTACTTACGAAGAAGCCGATCTGCTTCATAGAATTGATGTTACCCTCTAGTACCCCATGCGGCTTAGATTCCCGCAGCTCAGTCGGCAGAGGAAAATGGTGTGGGTTTTGGGATACCAGATAACAGCCTAGATTACCGCATATATAAAAAATAAGATGAGACGGCATGAATTATGCCGTCAAACTTTGGAGTAAACAAGAAAATTAGGCGATTGCGAAATGACCGAATTGGTGAGATCCATGCCTCACGCTACTAGCATGTCCACCGTGGTTGTTTAAGGAAAATTTAAAGTAACATAGCTACTCTAAATTAGAACAAAAAAAAATATTGGCCTCGGGCCCATACAGGTTGTTAGTAATAATTTATTTGGTAAAGCGTTACCAGAAGAAAAGGAAACCCGCGTGCTGACGCACTTGCGCGATTTCCGCTTCTAATAAAGCAGCTGGTAGACCCTTTACCAATTGGGCCTCATGGGTTTGTTGTTGACTACTTAGTAATAAAACATACTTAGCAAAAACAGCAGATTATTCCTTTATGGAATTTTCACTTTTCCTCGTTAGTGAATAATAAATGAAAATGAACGCAACTCTTTATAACTTAAAATTTTTATTTCACAAGTAAATTTAAAAAATAAAATAAAAAGTCAATTATAAAAAAAAAAAAACAAATAATTAACTAAGCAACACTTTTATTTTTTTTTTTTTACCGAACCGTCGTAATGTCACGATGCTACCCTCCACCGCAAGAAAACTAACCAGAAAAAAATAAATTCCAATTTCTGCGATATTTATACTCATCTGTGCTGTTGATGATTGTAGGAAAGAGTAGAAAAACACAGATCGGACAACAAGAAAATTCCCACAATCAAACAACGCGTTTATGCTGAATAAGCATAAATATCGCTCACATAAAATTAGCTTCTACGAATTTATTTGATGATCAACATCGGAGGTATATTTTTGCAAACATTATGCATCATTAAATCAAATTTCGTAGAAGAAGAAAAACTTTACGTTTGTAAAGATTATCGTATGTAGTCGTAACAATGTTGCATAGCAAACGTTAAACGAGGGATATTTGACCTAATTATGAATTTCTTTTGTGAAGTTGTTATCTTCAATTTATTTTCGTAAGAAAAGCTTATAACACATAATATTTATGGTTTATTTGAGCGAATTTCTCATGGAATATATCTTATGTAGATAAGTTCAATGGCTTGCAGTTAATAAAGCATAAACACAATGTGGGAGAATTGACATGCCGGTCATTTAATTTAGATAAATTTGGGAATATTATTTCCCAAGGCATGTTAGGTAAATAAAGAAAATTTTATGGGGTGAGTTTGGGAACGGAATGTGATTTCATTCCGAAAAAAAAACATTATATAGCTCCATGACAGCCTATACTGGCATGAAAGAGATGGGCCGGCACATGAGTTTTGCACACTCCAACAGGGGGCCACAGATGTGTTCCATTTCATCACAGATCGTATTCTGAAGATGAAAATTCCCTTTGCATCCTACTCCTATCGGGATTCAGACCACTGTGCCATTTGGTCGGTATATTTCATCTTTTCATAAGTAGGATACTTCGTATTCACTATTCTTTATTGGAGAGTATTTCGTGTTTTGTAAATACTTCGTCTAGACATTTCGTATTTTATTACGCAGGAATTAGGTAGCAAGTCATCGTAATTTGGCTGAATGTTATTCTGAAAAGCTTTCTCCTTCTTCCCGCTGGTCGTTTTCTTCGAATTCACCTTCGAGCGAGTCAAATATACTTTTAGGTTACCTCCATGGTTTCATAAATTCTGAACAATTTGTTGTTATTATGGCTTCTTCGTGATTACCAACCTTCTTTGACAATTTTATATGGCCCGACAAGCTTCGGCTTAGCTTTAGCATGAGTCTAAATTTCGTACGGTTAATGGTAAACATATATCACCGAGTGATAAATATCCTACTCCTTTTTTCCACTTCCTGTTGAATTTTGAAAATTCCTCGTCGTGCTTGATCTTCTAGGTTATGTTTTTTAACAACATACATGACTTCGTACTTGTAACAATTTTAATTTTTCGGTACATTGAGTATCGCAAGAACCTGTCAAAGAACAAACAAATTTTTTAAAAAAATCCAATTATGATCGTATATTAAGAGTTTATTTTCCTGATTACTTTTGCTATCAAATTTTTTACTGCAAATCTGTGATGTTTTCAAATATCTCGTGAATTTTCTGGTCTTGCCAATTTTCAGAGTGAAGTGTTGAGTCCCGCGTTCGATTTCACACTCCAATTTTATTTTCAAACTTCGCACTATTTCGACAATGCAGCACTTTGGGAATAAGTTTAAAATATTTCGTTGATCAACAGCTGTCAGTGTCAATATGTGATTTAAAAAGAAAACTATTGATGGCTTTGTATAAACAGTAACATATGTGTTTCTTAATGATTTAGTATTGAGCCTACAAATTAAATCGGTCCGTTTTCAAAAAGTGGCTCTGACTATGGTCCTGTTTTTTTATTACATCGGAGGGATCAGAGAGATAAAAAGTAAGCCTTTTCTGTTTTTTTTATTTTATCGAATCGATCTGATAATTTTTTTTTCGTTTTTTTTTTTTATTTTCTCTAACCATTCTCAGATTGAGAAAAAACATATTTGGCATATTTTGTAAGAAAATATGGCGGACTGTGGAAAATGGTAATTAGTAAATTAATTTGTAATTATTTTTATCTTATTTTAATTAAATTAATTGTAAAATTAGTATTACGCTAATTGGCCTGTTTTTTTACTGTATCCAATATATCTGATAAATCAGAGATATTATTTATCTGGCATATCGGATAGTATTTTATCTGAAAAGGACTCTGTACTGAAAATATGAAATTTGGGTATCTACCACGAAAAAATGATAAATTAGCGTATTATTAATTTTACAATTAATTTAATAAAAATAAGAAAAAAATAATAACAAATTAATTACAAAATATTTTAAATACATATGTGTTTTCTTTGAACTATCTGAAAAAAAAAAATTCAGATGAAAAATTGATGATGAGAATGGTCCGAAAAAATAAAACAACGAAAAAAAATGTGTGGAATCGATCCGATAAAATAAAAAAACTAAGGCTTCTAATCTCTCCGATGTAATAAAAAAACAGACCAAATTTATTATTTTTGCATGGTAGATACCCAAATTACAAATTTTCAGTACAGTGTATAAAACTCGCTAAAAAGCCTTTTCAGATAAAATATTATCCGATTTGTCAGATAAATAATCTCTCTGATTTATCTGATATCTCGGATACAATAAAAAAACAAGCCATGCAATACATTTTTTATACTGACGGCTGATTTCCGATGTTTCACACAGATTAGACATCTGCCGTTAACATTCAGTTTGTATTGTTTTGAGTTTCAAACAAAAAGCGTTTTTACAGTGTTTGAATATGTCGGATTTTGTGATAACTAAACAGCATTTGCGGGAAGTTTTAATTTTTTGTTTTAATTGGAAGCTGAAGCACATCGCATGCTTGTGGAAGTTTACGGTGACAATGCTCCAGCCGATAAATCATGTAGAGAATGGTTTCAACCTTTAAAAAGTCTTGATTTCAGTGTTGGAGATAAACCAGAAAAGCTTAGGACAGCCAAAAAAATTCGTAGACGTTGAATTAGAGGCATTGCTCGACGAACATCGGACTCTAATGCAATAGGAGCTTGTCGGTACATTGGGGGTGGCCCAAGAAACAGTTTTCATACGATTGAAATCTATGGGCATGATTTAAAAGCAAGGCAATTGGGTCCCTTATGAATTGAAACCAAGAGACGTGGAAAAACGATTTTTTTCTTGTGAGCAGCTGTTTCAAAGTCAAACAAGAAAGAGTTTTTTTTACATCGGATAGTGACTGTTGACGAGAAGTGGAACTTCTACGATAACCTCAAGAGGAAAAAAGTTGCCATCGACCTCAACATCGACCTCAACATCAACAACAAGAAAACATTCATGGTGCGAATGTTATGCTCTGTATCTGGTGGGACCAAAGAGGCGTTGTGTACTACGAGCTGCGATTCCATTACGGGCGAGTTGTACAGACTACAGTTAATTCGTATGACGTGTGTATTACGAGAAAAACGGCCGGAATATGAGGAAAGCCACGATAAAGTTATTCTTGTGCATGGCAACGCTCGGCTTCACGTTGCAATACACGTAGAAAAATATTTGGAAATTCTCAAGTGGGATATTTTACCACACCCGCTGAATTCTCCGGACATTGCTCCTTCTGATTACTGGTTGTTCCAATGGATGCAACACGATTTGGCAGGTCATCGGTTCACTTCTTTCGAAGAAATTGAAAATTGGCTTCAAACTTGGATCGCTTCAAAAGACGAAACGTTTTTCCGAGATGGAACACGAAAATTGCCTGAGAGGTGGGAAAAAGTCGTAAGTAGCGATGGACATTATTTTAATTAATCTGGTCATTTATTTTATTTTAAAATAAATGCATTTTTAAAACTAAAAACACGGACCGAATTAATACCTACCAGTACTACCAATAGTTGGCACCTACATGAGTATGTCAAACATATGACAAATATTTGTATTCAATGCGGTACAACGTACAACATACGTAAACCATAAATTCACAAATTTTATAAATAGTATGTCAGGGTAAGAAAGACTTTTTCCAATCATAATAACGAATATTGCCATCAGGGTTGTCACCCGTTGTCGGTTTGAGAAATTCTTCTGATCACTCCTGATTCAAAATTGGTGTTTCTCGATTTTAATTTAAAGTTCTTCTATTTATTGTATCAACGCAAGTTGTTTAATATTTTTATAAACCATTTTAATTTTAGATATCCCTTGATCCATTTTGAGAAGGTGGTAGCCCTGATATTCATATATACGAAATGTAGTGTATGCATTGTACGCCAAAACATAATGTTATATGTTGTATTGAGAAATAAAAATTCCTATTTTAGTAAATACAAAACCGCTAAAAAATGTTCATCATAAATTAACGGCTTACGATAAAAGGAAAATGGGTTTATTACTTATATTCTGCCGTTCTACGTACACACACATATATATGTTATTACATTATTATGTTTTCACACACCCATGACGTTATGCTTCAACATTTCTTTAAAAAAAACTACCCACCACCCTATATTCATTTTCTTTCGGCGCTCCAAAATCACATGACTCTATACATGAAAAATCGCAAATCAAATAATAATCATAACACTAAACAAGAATAATTTAATGTAAAAGCTCTTTTGTATATTTGCATGTACCGCACCAAGCTTTATGTACACCGCACCCACCGAAAAATAAAATAAATATTTCATATTGGTTGTACTCGTTTTCTAGAAAAAATTTCGTGTGTGAAAGATTTGGTTGCAGTAAGTGTGAATCTTATCTCGTAAACCCATTTTTCTTGACTTAGTGACACAATTTTGAAATGTAATTGTGTAACATGTTTTTAATTACAGTGAAAACCATTTTACTATATAAGCCAGTCTATTGAAATGGTACAGTCCGTTATAGCTAATTAAGTACAGAGGACATATTGTTTGAACTTTTTTGTTTTCGCTCTTTAGCAGAACAATTGAATGACTAACGGACCATAAAAATGGTAAAGACGGACTACATAATGATGCACAAGTCATCGTGCTATACTTGTGTTATAGTTGGTTTGGTTCTGGCTGATATGTTTCCGTCTGGCGTGACGCACCCCTAATTTCTGATATTTTCTGCTTTATTTCTGATATTTTCTGCTTTCTTAACTATCTAATTCTGCTTGATTTTCAAAATTTTCATTTATATTCTATTGAGATTTTCATTATTTTCCACACTAAATGCACCCACTAAAGTTTCGTGAATCTACATACTTCAATATTGTAAAAAATCAGATTTGCGTCGTGGGTGCTAAAACCCCGGCCCGTTAATAAATCATGAAAGTATTTGGGATTGGAGTTATCGTTGGTGTTTTTCGGTAATTTGATTATCGGCTTTCTACTTAACTAACCGTAAATATCTCCTAAAAGAATGTGCAAAACTAAGGATTCTGTACAATTTGTCTGAACGTCTGATTAAAAATCATAAATTATCAGTAAAATTGGCGAAATTTCCTCTAACTGTTTGCTTTTCTATCAAAATTGCCCCTAAATTTATGTTTTTTTTCAATCATCAAGTGGCCTGAAACTGGCTATATTTCCCTACTGTTATGTCCTAGAAAAAGTTTAATTTTTTTAACGGGTGGTTGAATTATGTTAAACTTTAACAGCTCCCTCATAGATGGGAAGCCTTTTGATATGTAAAGTTAATATATGCGTGGATTTCATCTGATTAAACTAGATTCTCCAGCGTTTAGTCCAGTTGGAACCCACATTGGTAATCTTCTGGAGTTTGCTCGTTGCATCATTGACATTACTTCCAATCGCCATGATTGATGTCATCTGCAAAGGGGGCTATGGTTCCTTCATTTGTTGTTGGAATATCAATTGTATATAATAAATGTAGGATTGGTCCACTACAGGAGACACTCCCCTGCGGGATACCGGCAGATATTTTCTTTATTGAGGAGTATTCATCGTCATATTTCATACAAAAATGTCTTTTGGATAAATAAGATCTTAGTATGGCATTCCAGTCCACTATGCCAGACTTTATCGAATGCTTGTGTGACGTCCAGAAATATGCTGGATGATTGGTTTAAGTATTTTAGTAATATTTTTTCATAGAGTTTTGACATAATTGGCTGCAATGAAATTGGCCTGTATGATTTTTTATCTATGGGTGGTTTAACAGGTATTGCAAAACCTGATTACTTCTGCTACTTTCTATTGCCATGGAACATATTTTAACCGAAAGCTTGCATTGATTATGGTTAATAGCTTACGAAATCCTTTATCTAGTAGAGCCTTGATTATTTGGCAAGTAATCAAGTCATACCGTGGGGCTTTTTTAACATTCGAGTTACTGGGCGTATATCAAAATCAGCTAGCATGTGGATTGCCATTATATTTTCATGGGCCATTTGTCTTGGTGGTGGTTAGAAGGTATCCTCGGGATACTCCGCAAACAGATCAGCTTTCTCTTTAGGACCTATTGCCCAGGTTCCGTCCTCCTTTTTAAGTGGAGGCACTTTCATTTTGGGTCTTTTGAGTCCCTTCGTAGACCAACTAGACATCTGTTGATTGATGCATATTTAACTCTTTTAAGAAGAGATTTGCGACTATTACTTAAATTGTTGAGAATTGTTTTGTTCTCCGGTGTTCTAATATTTGCCAGGCTTTACGTGCCCGTCGTTTTTCTCTTATCAACTCTCTAACTTCCATTAGGTAAGATATGTTAAGCTTCTTCTTATTTTGTATAATGGGGGTACTTGCCAAAGCAGAATAGTGAATGGTTTCATTCTAATTCATCTTGCAACTGGCGAGAAATTCTTATCGGTACCTCAAGAATGACTTTGTCCTCCATTACTTCACGGCAGAGATCCCAGTTTGTTTTTGAATTTGTTAATCTGGATGCACTCTCCCATGGAATTATCATTTCACTGACTGTCATGATAACCGAGGAATGATCCGATACTAGAGAATTACTGTCTACAATGTGAATGTAGTTCTGGGATATACCTCTTGCTACGTAAAAGTGTATTAGGTCAGGCATTTTCGTTCCGACGCTAGGCCAGTATATTGGGGAACCACCAGAGTAAAATTTACATTTTGATGGCTGCCCTGCTTGAAGCAATTCTTTACCTTTTGACGTCGTAAGTCTAGATCCCCAATAGGTGTTTTTCGCATCAAAGTCATCTCCAATAATAAAATCACGTCCAAGAGATTTAAATAGTTTAAGGTAGTTCTCCCTTTTCAAGTTATGGCGGGGAGGACAATATATTACGAAGACAGTAAGCTGTCTGTGTTTATTTTGGATCCTTACAGTAGTGACTTGCATTGTTTCTTCTTCGATATTTGATTCTTAATGGTGTTTTATATTTTCTTTCATTTTTTTCAGGGTGGTTTTTCCTCCGGTTGCACTAAATTTGGTGTAATATTCTTGGCAGATTTACTACCTTTTGGTTGATTGGCTTTGGGAAGAACAATCTTTGCATTTGGACTACACTGTCCCCTACCCTTTAATTGCTCAGTCTCAGGTGACAGTTTTTCTTTCTTATTTTTTCTGGACTGTTCTTTCTTCATTAGGATCCAGTCCGTCTCTCTTTGTAATTCATTTTCATCATTGAAATAGATGTCTGGTTCAATGCTTCCTACATCGCAATCTTCTTTTGATTAACGATTCATTTTTAGGTTTTCATTTTCTCACTTTAATTTCTTTACTTAGCTTGGCAAATAATTGCTCCATATGCTCATGTCTCGCCAATAGATCCATATTCTCATTTCTAGACCAATAGTTATTTTACTACATTCGGCTACTTGCAATGTAAAATTTCCGAACGCATCACTTATTTCGTGTAATGTTTGTCCAGTACATCTAGTTATAAGCTACCGAGTTCCTTCCATTTTTCTTTATCGGTGATCTTTGTAAATTTGATCTTCTCTGGAACGAATTTGATGTTCCCTGATAATGTAATAGATGTCCCTTCCCAGAATCCATAGGACCAGTCTCCACAAAGAGTGGATTTACCATTGTTGATATTGGTGTATACCACCTGAGGTAATGTTTCCTTTTGTTAGTACCATTGTATAGTTTGGATTGCCTAATTAGCTATTCTGCTTCAATACTACGACGGAGGTTTTGGGTACCACAACCGTTCGTTTTACAGAACATTGCGCAGCGTACGCCCGTATCTATTTATGAATACTTCGTCGAAGCTTCCAATCTCGTACTACAAACTGAAATTACTGAACATACAGGCCAAGTCTTGTGATTGTGCTTACTCCCTATCGATCTAAACACCTAAACAAAATTTGCCAAAAAACATTTTTTGAAATTATGATTGAAATAACGGATTTCTACTGTGATTCTGGCTGATAAAAAGTAGATACAATCATGTAACGTTTGTCCACTACATCCAGTTTAAGTGTATTTCTTAATAAAAAGTGCGTTTTCCAGAAATCACCCGTTCATTTTTTAATAAATGTAATTTATGGAAATAAGGTTGATTTAAGGTTTTTTTACGGTCAAATCTCGCTGATGTGGAGTGAACAGAGAGTCCGAGTCTTATCAAGTTATTTACACAAAGTCAATCTTCTTGATGAGATTCTGTGTTTAATGTTCTGTGTTAAATGGTTAAATATTGGCAATCTAGGACCAATTTTGACACTTTCATAAATTTTACCGTTACACGCACAAAACTTGCATAATTCAGTACTGGATAATACTTAATATCATTATGCATTATTATTATTAAATTATTATTAATTATGTACTTAATTTCATTTCAACATGCACGAAATGATTAGATTATATTTCTCAGTTAATTAAATCTAGAGGATCTGTTTTGCGAAGCCGCCCATGTTTCGGTTGCCTTAGTAGTTCTCTGGCTAATTCGTTAGGGTGTGATTCCAGTTTCAGTTGGTATTTTAGACTACATGATTTAATTGTCTCTATAACAGTTTTGATTCCTAGGTTTCTATGGATGTTGCTGTTTCGAATATACCATGGGGCATTTGTAATGCTACGAAGTATCTTTGCTTGCGTTCTTTGTACGATATCTATATTTGATCACTAGTTGAGCCCCATAGTTGGATACCATATGTCCATATGGGGATTAGGATCGCTTTGTATAGTAGAACCTTGCAGTCTAGAGAGAGTTTCGATTTTCTTCCGATCATCCAGCACATTTTAGACAATTTTATTTTTAATTGATTGCGTTTTGTTTCTATGTACTTTTTCCATGTCAATCTTCTATCGAGATGAAGACCGATATATTTGACGTTTGTTTGTTGTGGAATTGTGATATTGTTTAATTTTACTGCTGGACATGTACGTTTATTCAGTGTGAATGTTACATGTGTTGATTTACATTCATTCGTCCTTATCCGCCAAGTTTTTAACCAATCTCCTATTTTGTGTAGATGTTCTTGTAATTCTCTCCATGCTGTTTGAGGATTTTTGTGTGAAAATAATATAGCTGTGTCATCAGCAAAAGTTGAAGTGATGATTTTTTCAGTTATTGGTAAGTCAGCTGTGAATAACAAGTATAGCACAGGTCCCAATATGCTACCTTGCGGTACTCCTGCGTTTATCTCGGTTAAATCAGTAGTGGCCGTATATCGTTTCACCTGGAACATCCTTTGGGCTAAGTAGTTTTCAAGAATTGCATGAAATTGTCTAGGCAGAAGAGTTTTAATTTTGTAATTTAATCCTTCGTCGCAAGCTTGCGCAATATCCAAGAAAACTGCCGACCGAGCAATATTTCTTTTCTTCTAAGGAAACCTTAATTGTATTTACAATTCTGTGCACCTGTTCTATTGTGCCGTGTTGCTCTCTAAATCCAAATTGGTGATCTGGTATAATGCGACTTTCAGATAATATAGGTATTAGTTCTTGTAGTAGCATCTTTTCAAAAAGCTTAGAAATTATCGGATGTAGACTTATACTTAATAAACACATTTTTATTAATCACTTGTTTTTTGTTTCGCAGAATATTTTTCAAAAAGTTTAAAAAATCACTCGATCGATTTCGACTTGTTAGGTCATCATCAGGAGTATCTACCCGTAGATACTCCTGAGTAGATACTCCTGATGATGACCTAACAAGTCGAAATCGATCGAGTGATTTTTTAAACTTTTTGAAAAATATTCAAAATATTCTGCGAAACAAAAACCAAGTGATTAATAAAAATGTGTTTAGTAAGTATGTATAAGTGTGTTTCGCCAAGTGCCTACGGCAAATAGCGTAAAAAGGATGTAGACTTATTGGCATGTACGACGAGACTTGGGTTTCGTCTTTACCTGGCTTAGGAATTATCATAATTTGAGATATTTTCCATTTTTTGTGAAAGTATCCGCATCTCATAATCGCGTTAAAAATATATTTTATATATTTTATGCATCTTTCTGGTAATTCTTTGGTCATTTTTGCAGTTATTAGGTCATGACCTGGCTCTTTCTTAGGATTTATACTGTTTTTGATAACCGTTTTGACGCATTTCCATTTAAATTTTACTGGATTTGTCCCGTCCCTCGTAAGCTGGATTTGTCCCGTCCCTCGTAGTACGCAATCATTATTTTGTTCGTTTGGTGTGAACACTTTTTGTAGATGGTTAGAGAAAGCGATAGCCTTTTCTAAGTCACTTCTGGCCCAGTGACCATCTGGTTTCTTATCAGAGGGTTCGATAGCTCTGGCCTTTTTAAATTTCTTGCTGCCTTTCACAGTGAGTAATCTGTTTTTCCTGTTGCTGTGAGCTCACTTAGGTAATTCTGTATTCCTAATTTTTGTTCTTCCCGTATTGCTTCTCTCAAAGTTGTAATAGCTCTATTTAATTTCCATTTATGCAAAGGAGATTGGTGAAGTTGCCATAGCCGCCGAATTTTCCGCTTCTCTGCTAATAACTTTTGAATGTTACTTATACTTATAAAGCCTTATACTTTTTACAGAACTTTTGTTCTCCGGAGTAGCTTTTTTTGCAGCCATTTCCATTATTTGACTTAAGTTTTCAATCGCGGCATCAATGTCTTCTGGTGTGCGAAGTGGAACATCAAGATGACAATTTACATCTACTATGTTTCTATAGAGAACCCATTTCGTTAGTTTGTTTGTTAAACGTTGGGGTGGTTGAGTTTTTAATGCTTAGGTACTTAGTGTTACTATTATTGGTGAATGATCTGATGATAAATCATAACAGTCAACGACTTGAGCATTGGTGCGTGCTATTCCTCGTATTACACAGAAATCTATTAAATCAGGAATTTTCCTTCTATCTGTAGGCCAATATGTGGGATGTCCAGATGATAAATAATCTATGTTTTTCTCGTTTATTGCTTCGTAGAGTTGCTTTCCTTTCGGTGACGTCAACCTCAAACCCCATTGCACATGTTTAGCGTTGTAATCACCCCCTGCTAGAAATTTGGTCCCCAACTGGTTAAAGTAATCGATAAATTGCTGTTTTTTAATTGCGTGTTTCGGTGGTCAGTAGACAGCCGATATTAAAAATTTCCCAGACCAACTGATAGTTGTAGTCTGGATGTGATCTTTAGCATATTTCTGGAGCTCGTAGTGCTTTAATCTTCTTTTTATTAAGACTGCAGTGCCGCCGAGTGCTTTTCCATCCGGATGTATGGTGTCATAAACGGAATCGCCGGTAATATTAAAAAAAATTTGTTTTGTGAAGTGTGTTTCAGATATTAACATGATGTCTATATTTTGTTCGATAAGAACAAGCCTTTCTTTATGTTGTGAGATCCATTTCGCATTCCAAATAGCTATTTTTAGAATTGTCATTTTTGATTTTTGACTATAATTTGCATAAGCGTATTCATATTTTGCATCATCATGCTCACTTGTCTTTCCATCAACATCATGAAACTTTGGATGGTCTCGGTTGATTTATTTACCATGGTGTGAATGTTTAGGTCCTCCTCATTAGAATGAACTTTGGGTTTCGGTTTGTTACCTTTTAGCATATTTGCGTAAGAAACACCTGCTGTGCAAAACTGCTGGCAAATATCTCCAAGTTATCATTTTGTGTGTTTGCAGATACACTGCGCAACCAGTGTAGTTTGCAGTATGATTTTCACCGCAGTTATTTCAACGTCTCAAAGATGGGTTATTGCGAGACTTTTCACACTGTTTGGAATCGTGGAGTTCACCATAAATAACGCAAACGTCCAGACCTCTTCTTAGGTTCTTCAATTACGATTTTGCGATGTAACAAATATTTTAAGTTGTAAATCTTGTGAACTCCTTTCGTCTTTTCTTCCTCTGGCTCTAGTTCCAAACGGAACATTGGTTGAGGTACCTTCTCACGGTTTACTATATTACCAATGGATTTTGCATGAAAACCTTCCGCAGCAAGTGCTGCAACTGCGGATTTTTCGATTCTGTTAAAAAAATTTAGATTCTGTTAATTTTGCGATATTATTAAGCAATTCATTATTAGATGCTTCTCTTGGAGGC
The DNA here is from genome assembly GCA_932526605.1 of Nephrotoma flavescens. Classification (NCBI taxonomy): domain Eukaryota; kingdom Metazoa; phylum Arthropoda; class Insecta; order Diptera; family Tipulidae; genus Nephrotoma; species Nephrotoma flavescens. Next base: position 229,050,143 of record OW052220.1, read on the forward strand.
GGTTTCTCAGTTTTCAAATTTGGCGCTACATTGGGGTCAATGACCTCTAGACTAGAGAATCGGTTTTTAAGAGGTATTTGGTTAACACCTCCTTCAGTCCGTGTCACTTTGCTCCTGCCAGAAAACTGGGCAGATCTCGGGCTACGTTTTCTTTTAGATTGAACAGTGATATACCTATCCATTCCCGTTTGCACTAGGTTATTTTCGCACTGACGACGGTCACTAGAGTTCGTCGCACTGAGTTCATTACTATTATTTTCGTTCTGCATTGTTAAATTTGCTGATGAATTAATTTTTTCATCGCGGTTTTGATTTTGATTTTTAAACTGCGGTATAATTAACTCTGTCGAAGAAGCACTTTTAATCATTGGCATAGGTGTTTTCTTTGGGCTGTGCTGAACTTTGCCTACTTGTTTTACACTTGCACTTGCCATATTTATATTTTCTACATGAAACTGGTTCAAGTTTAAAAGCCCCATCAACTTTACATCATCACTTATTAAGTTACAATTTTATGTGTTTTTTGTGCCGTGTGTATTTAATTGTAAAACCATTCACATAATTGAAAAAAAAATATAACAAATTAAAAAGCACTAACACTGCACTTTTCGTTTGTTTTATTTTACGTTCGAACCTCACGGCAGTAAAATTAACACATGGTTCAAAATGAGAACCACACAATACGGTTGGATCACATATCTAGACAAACCCACTTGGACACATTTGAATTTTAACAGTTTTAATTCTTGGTACTATTTTTGGAATTTAGTTTCAGAATTATCCTTTCCCTCACAAACTAAATTGGCATTATTAGAAATGATTTCGATATTACTGTGGTTTAGAAACCAACTGGTTGCGACAAGTTGAACTTCAATATATTTCGTCGTTCATATGTTTGGTGTGGAATCATTGGCAACAAGCTTATTCTATTACCTATTTTATTGAACATTTTTGTACAACATGAACTATCAACAGTTTGATGACCAAGATGACTGATTGATTCATCACTAAAGACGGCTTGGTTAATTAGCCTGAACATTCGGTAGAATTACTAATAGGTAAGGTTTATGATATCTGATGTATTTTCATTCATTCGAACTGCGACCTATTGAACGAATCGAAGTTGAAGGTCACAATTTCTATTTGAATAATGACATGCGAAATGTCTAAACAAACCCAGTTTAATTCAGAATTCATATTAAACATTAGCCTACATTATTGTAGTTTAAGTCGAAATAAACAATAATCTGGACTGCTTCCATTTATTAAAAGTGAATGAACCAATATGTCGAATTTGTTCCATTGGCCTGAATCAGCTGTAACGAACTGTATATCTAATTCTATACTCAATCATATCAGAATGTTGCTGGATACGTTTTTTGTCCGCTTGCCTGGAAAAGGCTTGGGTCGTTACTCGTTTTTATTTTTGTATAGTTGATAATTTATGATTGAAAATGGAATTTTCTTTGTGTATACGGAATATAATACTGGGAGACCCTAATAAAATGGATTATAAACCAATAAAAATCGATTGGTTTTTATTATCAGAAAATATTATTTAGGAATAGACGGTATGGTACATATATACGAATGTGTAAATTGATTGAGGGATATGTAGCACACTCAGCATCAAGATTAGCCCAAAATTTATTTTATATTTGTAATAAAAAAAATGTTGATATTATTGTGTATACGAGTAGGTTCGTTTGATTTTAATGTCAAACGTTATAAGCTTACGAGTATGCCTTACACATGTAATATTCATTAGTTGCAACTGTTGCTATGAAGTAAATAAAATAAATGACATTGCAAAAGTTTGGACCAAGTGGTGAAGACATAAAACCGTTGGACCAAGAACACTTTTAGTCCCAGGATAAACTTAATCCCGAAAATAGTTGTCGCAAAACATAATGAAATATAAAAACGAACTCGTTAGGCACGATACACCCTCCAATTTCGATCGTATAGGACAACGTAGAGTCAATCAAGCGCCTGGAATATATATAAGAAATACGTTGTTAACTCCAATAACAAATTCATAAAACGGACAATTCTGTCCAATGTATCAAAGACATCCCTTCCATTTGGATGAATATCACCGATCACCATTAGGACAAACGTTATCATAGAAGGACTGTAGAAATCTTGCATAATTTGGATGAAGTATATAGATTCTCTATTTAAGAGGTTAAAAGTGCTAGACATTTCAGTACACATGCACGATTTTTGTGATGCTTCAGCGAAGATGTTTGAACTAGTCTTTAAATCGAGTCGTCCAAAACAGAAAGTTAAAATACATCTGTTTTACAACCCCAACTAAACAAAGAGGTCAGGAAAGCATTTAACATATATGAATAAAATAACGAACTTTGTGGTGTAACTCTCCGATGACTCTTGTATGATCTGAATCCAAGTACCGATTATACAACATCTTACAAACCCGTCACAGCGATTCCAAATCACAACTAAAGAGAATATAACCGATCTCTTGTCAAGGCAATTTTACCTGACAATGCCGCGTTCCATCGTGGGCTCCCACTAATCAAATTTCGAAACTTTAGCAAACCAATCGAGGTAATACCAGGTGTCTATGTTGGAGCTGCCATTTCGGTAAAAATTTGTTATAATGGAATTCAGCATTCAATGCAAATTTCCCTAATCTCTAGTTTCTCTCCAATTGACTTATCTCATGCCGTGATGCGTTTTTCTGTGCACCTACCGAATCAACCAATAATAACATTCGAAGCAGGCAATGAAGATGAAGCGTTGCTTGCAGCACAAACTGATCGAACGAAACTTGAGTCATGGTTTCAGCTCATCTTCAATGTCAAAACGCACGTCAGTTCTTTTATACTGACATTCCCTATAATTACGTTTACGTACGCGGTAACTGGCAACTTCGTCAAAGAGGTGGAGAGAAGGTTGTTCCACGAATGTACATATATACAGTACGCTTTAGAGATAATGAGAGTTTCTTTCTGCGGCTGCTTTTGCTACATGTTCGAGGTGCCACCAGCTTTGAATTTGTACGAACATTCAACGGTGTTATTTAGAAAACCTTCAAAGAAGCTGCAGCTGCATGTGACGTTCTGGTAAACGATGATGAATGGAATTACTGCGCTTAACAGTCTTTCAAATGCCAAGACCGCTTCGAAGACTTTCGCTTATATTTGTTGCTTTTGGCAACCTTCAACACCAAACGAGGATCTTGCAAAACGTTCCTATACGCAACATTGGTGGACTTCATTGAAAAAATTGTGCTTCCATTTGAACTACGGAATAATATTTAATCGTAAATTTCTCATGAAACTGTGAATGTGGGTGAGCGAAATAGGAACAAATTTAATGTTTTGGCATTAAAATGAGCTTTTTTACTGTGTCGTGTGCGCTTTTTTATATTCGATGTGAATCGAGATTGAAATGGCTTTTGTTTTATAATTATGACGAACTAATTTAAATTTATTGCCATCATTAAATATTAATATTAGAATTTGGTTTGATATTTTGATGGCGAAACTGATGTTAATCACACACATGGATTTAGAGCTTTTAGATTTGGAATTTCGTTTAATTTAATGGTAATATAGATTTTTTGATATTATAGGTTGAAGGTAATGTTTTTGTTTAAATCCATGCAATCTATTCTGAGGCCACTTCCAATTTGTTCATAGTTCGTTTTTCACATACACCAATTTAACGTAGTCAGATGATGGCAAATCTCTTTGGCATCCTAATCCTATCGTGATTTGAAGTTAATCATGCAAAATTATTCACCATTAATTGTTAATTAAAGAACATTGCAGTTTAAATCTTGCCTCACATCGATGGACGATTAAAAAACCACATTAACAACAATAAAATACTAGTCGACGAATAATCAGGAATTCGAGAATACCATACATGTGAAACTGCATTAAACTTAATGTTGTAAATTGGAATTCTGAAATAACGGGTAGGACAAAAGTCCCGCTACCATTTTGATTGCCTATAGCTTTTTCAAAGAAAAATAACTTTGGTTTTCATGTTTATTTGGTCTTTACATTTTTTTTCGTTATGATTAGAAAATTATATCGGCTAAATGGTGACCGCAAGGCCATATAACTTCAACACCTCGGTCATTAAAAAAAAATAGGGACCAATAATGTTTCCAGCATGAATACTTTTTAGGTTTTAGTGGATGCAATGATGTTTCATGAATTAATTGAGGATTGTGTGTTTCCCAAAACCGACTGTTCTGTTTATTGACGTGGCGACCGAGAAGAAAATGGGCTTCATGGCTCATTATCAATTTAGACGAAAAATCTTCAATTTCACCAGACAGCCTTAGGATTGCATTACTGTACTCAACTCGTTGATCATGATCTCTCGGTAGCAATTTATGGACTAATTGAACTTTGTATGGGAACATTTTCAAATCAGTTTTCAAAATTCGCATTAAACTGCGTGCAGAAATGTGTAACTGGGAACCACGTCTCCGAATTGATGTTTCTGGAGACTCTGCAACACTGTCGCGCACCAGAGCCACATTTTCAGCGTTACGAGACGTCCGTTGTCTTCCAGAACTGAATTGAATGTTTTCGTTTTTTTTCTTCTATCGGTCATCCTCCTCATCAATAAAAAAAATTCACCTACAGGGGGGCCTATATGGTAGTACCAAAAGAAATAATTTATGATTCTATTTATATCGACAATCGATAAATTAATAACACAATAATAGCGGGGTTCTATACCAATCGTTACAATATCATAAGTCGTTTTGAAATGATTTAAGAAGTGTGTTTATACATGACATAAAATGTGTAAGTGATTTTGAAAATGAAATTAAAGTGTATTTAATATCGAATTACAACCTAAAAACGTACTACAGTAAAAGCCCGTGATTATCGGGAATCCAATTAACCGGAACACTCAGTTAACCGGAAATGTAATTTTTAGGAATTTTTTTTGCTTATGAAAGAGCATCATATGCATTTTTTAATTCATATTAAAATTTGCAACTAGTTTTTGTACATTTTCATTAATGAAAGCATTAGTTGAAAATTTTGCATGGCTTCAATTTTTATATTACATTATATACACTACAGTAAAAGCCCTGTTATTCGGAATCATCAGCATTCCGGATAATCGAAAATTCCGGATAAATGAATGAAACTATAAATTACCCTGTGTTCCGGTACGCTTGGAGATGAGAGCATTCTGGATAATCGAAAATTCTGCATAGTTGAATGTTTCATTAAAACTAGAAATTTTACGAGAATTTTGCTTGATTTCACTATTTTTTTAGGGTTCTGATCGTTTACTTATTTTCAAATTATGTACCAGAAAACAATTTTTTTATACATCAGCTGAATGAATTTATTGCAAATAATAAATACATACATATTATGTATACGAGTAACCCATACGAGAACCCAAAATTTAACCCATATTAGCCCAATTTAATTTTTTTTGTATAAAATATAAACTGTTTAGTAAATTTAGAATGGTGAATTTGGAAAACAAAAAATTGTTGGAAAAATTAAAAACAACCGTTAGGTAACTGAAATGCAAAAAATACTAAAAATAACAATTTATCTTCAAAGGCCTTGAAATTATGTAACAAAATATAATTGTTAATGTGTTCTGTAAAATTATGATAATTTGAATAATTCATCTGTGCCGGCTGCGATGGCAAACTCATACTAATTTTTTTTTCGAAAGGGTTTTTATTTAAACGAAACATTGCACTAAAAATATTCCGTTATAATTTCTCCAATTCTCTTTTTAGGAGATTTTTTCTATTGATCTACGTATAGATCACTGGGCCAATATGCGTTAATAATACATACATATATTCAATATTTCACTAACCTAACTATGTAATACGACTTTTCAAATTCAATTCAAATAGAATAATGCATAAAAGAGAAAAAAGTGAAGGAAAGTATATTTTCTGTTAATCCCCGAATAATGAGAAAAAATCTGTGGAATTAAGCAAAAAGTGGTTATCTCGAAAACCTCAAATGTTGGGAAATCCAAGAAGATTGTGCGAAATTTTTTCTGTATATATAAGTTTTTATATTAAAATTTTGGTTATTGTCAATTTTCATCGCAATATATGCTATTTTTCTCGAAAATGTAAAAAATTAAAACTGTGTAAATATATAAAAAAAATTATAATTTAAAAAAAACCAAGATACCCTGTTTAATTTGTCAATATTTTGTTTCGAATAAATAGGATGAGTCGAGATAACTGTTTTATTACAAAAACATATTCATGATATTTA